>NW_023591399.1:0-45008 GCF_014843425.1 Jatropha curcas | reverse complement strand
AATTCTTTGGTTGTTCTTCAACGTGTTTATGCAAATCCACTATTACCGCCTTGGGTCAAAGTTATCTTATACCTGGTTGCCCTTCCCTGGGGACATTGATCGGCGAAAAAGCTCTTATCGAAGTTAGGGACTCGTGTCTTCGTCGCAGCCGTATTTTTCTATCTTTCTCATCCTTTATTGAAGATACAAAGTAATTAATATTTTTTCACTATATTAAGTTATTTTATCCTAATAAATAAACAAAAATTTGTGAATTCTAAGGTACAAAAATCGCATTTCTGTGGGGTGGTTTTTCAACTTTTGATTTTCACCTTTTCAACGGCTCAACCACGATTTTTACTTGTGCACTACATAATGCAACATGTTAGCGTGATATCTAGTAGCGGTGTGAACCCTGCGATATCCCGAAGCTCAATCACGCATCTCTTTTCAACCAATAATTCATTCATCAGAAATCACATAGATTTTAGAAAGATTAACCATCCGTCTAACATGTAAATCTCATATTAAAAAAAGCTCCAAATTCCTATGTGATCCCTCGCATAAGAGGAAAATATGGGACTCTCAACAAATTCGAAAGAATTAACAATCGATTGTGTTGAGGAGACTGACCCCAAGGAAAGAAAAAGTGGTTATCTTATCTTCGGGGGACGTGATCAGGCCGTCCCGACCATTACCAATTCCAGGATATAAAATTAAAAATTTCTAAGTACCACACCCCCCTAAAGACGATTAATAGGGTTAGAAATAAAATATTGCCTATTGGCCTCCACTACCTCCCCAGAAGGTAAAATCTGGTGACATTGGGTTCTGCATTGGCCCTAATTACATCCGGGATATAAGTGTTTAATCTGCTAATATCCACTCCAAAATTAAGCTCACATTCGTCTAGTGCCGGTAACTAATAGTTTACGGGGATCTTCACAATAAGTGTGGGTTTTCCCACCTCATAGGGGTCTGGTGCGCCACCATCCTAGAGGAGGGAAATCACAAAGTTTCCTTCCTCTTCATGTTTCTGGTTACGGCGATCCCAACATAAAGAAATTTCCTATACTCCGCAAGTTGTGTCCTAAAACCCTTAACCTAAGCTCTTTGATACCCAACCTTTCTGTCACGACCCGATTCCAGTGGGCCGGACGTGGCACTATGGGCCCAGGTAAGTTAGGCCCCCGAGACCCGTAGATAAGCCTGAAACACTAAATTTATTATCTCATATAATTTAAACATTCAGGCCATTTATTATGAAAATGAATTTAACCTCATATTTTATTATTTTCTCGGAGCCCAAGTTTATCTTCTACAGCATTTCTTATTAGTTCGAGCACGAATTCAATAACATCACCATGTTCTAATTGGGCTTACAGATTATTTTGTCAATATTGTTTTTTTTTTTTTTAATTTACAGCTAAATATTATGTAAATTCTAAACTGCGGAGTCACTAATTCTGTTATACAGCTTTTTTACGCATAATTACATAGTGAAAATTATAGACACACAGAAGAAATATAATAATACCTATTGCCCTGCGCCGAAGAAACATGCCTAATGGGATTAAAGAAAAACTCTTTCCTGGAAAAATAACAAGGACATGTGAGTTTTCTAAGGAAGTAATACTTATTGCAACAACACATGCATTCACAACAATGTATAAATATATCAGATCTAGTTCTCCGACTAGTATGTGCTCCGCGACCATCACACAAATGGCATATCACCAGCACTCACAGTAATTCACTTCAATTAAACAAGCAAGTGGGATTAGTCCAGAAGTGGGCCACCTGAAACCCCACGAGCGTCCTTCACCACATGGCTCGCCCTCTCATAACATGTGCACATGGGAAGCGATCCCCATACGGCCAACATCTGGTCTAACCTCACTGACAGTCCTCATTCATTATTTTTCCCATTCTCTCTTCTCTTTCCATTATACAGGAGGGGCAAACTCGGTGGTCTTCCATCCAATCTAGATATTCAAGTTTGCTCACAACAGAGAGGCCACCCTGCGGGCTACAATCAACATCTAAGGGAATTTATCAGGTGCGCAACTCAAGAAAGCCATCCTTGTGAATTTTCCATTAATGTATGATCAATCAGGTGCACAAAGGGCGCCGTCCTCCCATTTTCCCGGCCGCACGGTCAAGTTCATATCATACCGGATCCATACACAGACCGTCCTCACCAACCCATCTTGGTGGTCCACCTTTCATCCACAATTCCACGACAAAACAAAGACAACATATCACAACGCAATTACTCAAGTATTGCATACTTATGCCAAAAACATATTTAAGCAATTAAAAATTCGTACGCAATGCAAATTAGGCATCCAAAAATCAACATGCAAATAAATAAGTATAGTGGTGTAACACACAAACAATAATAAATCACAATATAATAATGATAATACAATAACAATGAATGAATAATAAATATTCTGAATACTTAATAATGAATAACAATGATAATAATAATTATCAGGTACTTTATTTATAGATATTATTTAAAATAACTTTATTCATATATTGTTAATTAAAACTAATCTTCTAAGTTTCTATCGAAATTTCGAGGGCAGCATCTCCCCTAAAAGTGGGGATATCTACCTGCTAATATCGCATTTATATCCATCAAACATTACACACACAGCCCATCCATCGGGGCAATTCAAATAATTTTAATTCCCTTTACCTCCTTCAGGAAACATACAATTGTCAAACATTCAACTAATAATTCCAAAATGTTCCATTCATATTCAATCATTCCTGCTTCACATCAATAATCATATTAGCCACTTTAGCTAAATACCGAATAAATGAAATCGTATACATACAATATACAAGCTTTATCTGTTAGTAGTTAATTTCATATAATTCTTTTCCCATACATATACCTTTATAATCTTATGCAATTATTTAATTCATAAACTCTTATTATTTTCTTGATTATTAAACCAAGGATCTCATTAATTGAATTTACATGATTCTACGAATCATCTTCCTCACCCATTACATGATCAAGCTAACAAACCCATTTTTATCGGTTCTATCATAAAAATAAGACATTTATATTCAAACCAATCAGAAACTTTGGAATAATATTACTCATTATATATTTTTGTGTTCCTAAAAACAATGCAAGGAACTAGAGTCGCATTCGCTTTGCGCCAAATATACAAAAATTCAATAGCTTCTTCTATACTAAAAATCATAGATTTACACACAAACTTAACCACTTGCAAAAAATTGAACTTACAACCTCATCTTTAGCTTTGATTAGTCAAAAATCTTTATAAGGATCAATGTTTCATACAGCTTCAATTTCGCAAAGGAATTAAGTTTTTTCTTATCTTAATCATGGATCACACAACAACTAACACTAAGTCCATCCGCAAGGAATCTAGATTACAACCTTAATTGTACCATGTCAACCAAAAAAAAAATCCATAGAAATAATTGAAGATAGCTGCTGCTCAACCTTAAGCAAATCAAGTTTCTCGATCAAACTCCATATATATTAAACACTAGTTAACTCATTTTACCAAGCAAAACTTAACTTATCATGGTCATCAAATGCCTCATATCAAGCAGGATTTTAAGGGCAATGCTAGGTGGCGTACCTACACAATCATTCTAAGTTCTTTCATAGGAACTTACTTACACACCTAACTAACATTTCCTTGAAAATTGCAAGTTATAGTGTCAATAATAGTCAAATCAGATTTCTTCCAACTTCCAGCGTGTGAACTAGTGTCTTCAGGGAACCTAGCAGTTTCTCTATGATTTCTAACCAACCCTTTCTTCAAATGAGCTATTGAATAGCCTAAATACTTGAAGGGAAAAGCGGGATCATATAGAGCTCACCAAGGTTTTGATGCGACTTTACCCACTACGCTGTGATCGCAAGTTCTTGGTTCGCTTGCGCCAGCCGTGAACGGGATGGATAAGGTGAAGAAGGAGAGATCGAATCTTCCTTCCTCGACAATACTGAGATTCGACGCCGCTGGAAAATCAGGGCAGGAGGAAGGAGGCTCGACGCCGAACTTTCCTCGATCGAAGAGAGTTGTCCGCGGTTCTCCTTGACCTCGCCTACGTACACCAGAGACGAAAAGAGAGAAGGGAAGGGAAGCCGGGACCCGCTTTGCGGACGTGTGGAGCGATGGCGAGGAGGCGCGGCGCTTGGTTCTTTCCGATTGTCGGAAGAAGAGGAGGAGGAAGAGGAGGTCGCGCGCTGGTGC
Source organism: Jatropha curcas (assembly GCF_014843425.1). Next base: position 40,776 of record NW_023591399.1, on the reverse strand, counting down.
TGGCGCATAGGGAAAGAAGAAGCGAAAAAAAAAGAAAAAAAAAAGAAAGAAAAAGAAAAAGAGAAAGAAAAAAAAAAAAGGAAAAGAAAGAAAAAAAAAATCTTTTGAGCTTCTTAGACCCTTCCGGTTCGATTCAGAACCCGGTTTGGTTAATTTCAATGATTCGGCTCGCTTGCTTGGTTTCGAGTTTTCAAATTGGTTTGGTCCATGTGTTTAGCAATATAAATACTAGCTGGTGGTATTGATCTTCATTGTGAAATAAAAAAAAAAAATTAAGGTTTTAAATGAACATTTCTACGACAATTAAATGGACAATTAGAAATTCCAAACATAAACGGGCAGTATTATATCATTTGCAATAATATTTTCATAATAAACCGCTTTTTTTATGATTTTATCAACTTTTTCTAAAATTTGGATAGAGTATAAAAATTAGAAGAGAAATAAATATCAATTGTCGAAAAATTGAAATTATAAAAAAGATATCTATTATAATATTGAATAAGTTTGAATATTCATGCTATTAAAAGCTATTAATGCAACTGTTTTCACCGTTCAACCTTCTCTATCGTTATTTCAATATAAAGTTTCTCATTCATATAATAAATTATAAGTATGTGTGTTATTAATGGTATTTCAATATCAATATTATAATAGTATTAATTTAAAAAGAGTTATTTAATACATATATAATATTATAATCAACATCAAATTATGATAATTTTAATTAAAAAATATATTATTTTTTTGTTATTAATAATAATTATTTAATACTATTAATAATGATAATATGATAATTTAAAATTATATTATGTAATTAATTTAGAAAGATAAGTTACAACTACCTATAATATTATAATTTATTACTTAATATGTATTAATTATGAAATTTAATGTCAAAATTTTATACAACTATAACCATAATATAATTCTAATATGACTTATTCAAATTTTAAGGGGTTATATATGTCATTATAGTCCTACTGTGTCATTATAATTTTGTTCATATCAATAATCTTATATGGCAGAGGTAACGAGAACATTTATTTATGAAACGTTCACACTGTCACCAAATTTTTAGAGAAAAAAAATACTTACTTATATATTATATCTGATTGGGTTACCCAACGTTTTATATTGGGAAAGTAAGATTAGATTTTTTAATTGGCACCGAGTGCTGGATTCTGTGGAATCGTACCGTTCAGGTGGACCTCACTTCTTACCTTTCCATCTTCAAGGGTTGAATTTGAATTTCTATAATGAAAAAAAAAAAAAAAAGATAAGTTTAAAAATTAAAGTGACATTAATACTCTAATTTATCTACTTTCATTAAGAAACTTTACTACAACGATGAAATTTTCGACATTCCAACTACCTTTCTAAAAATTCTACTTCCTAATAAAGCAATCTTCATTGAAAATTGAATTCTTAGTAATTAAATGCCGTCCGTAAGTCAAACGGTGAAAATTATTTGTTTCTAATTAGTTTTAATTTTAAAATTTATGAACAGTTAAATTCAAACGCGAAGGCCTCTCAATCTTTTCCACCGTTGACCGATTACTTAACCTGATCGCACTTTATTAGCATATATTGATTTTTTTTTTTCTTTTTAAAGATCACAGCATTTACAGGAAAATACACACCACAACTGCCCCTCTCCCAAAAAGAAATAAAAAAAAAAGCGAAAAAAAAAAAAAAAAAAGGAAAAAAAAAAAAAGAAGTCTAATTCTCCTGAAATTGAATACAAGAATCTGAAAGAATTTTCCTACGAGTTTCTTCATATTGACTTTTGCATAGTACAATGCAATTCATGTTTTTGTTTGTTGGCATAAGACATGTGAAAAAAATAATTAATATCCAACAAAGTGAAACTTCCTACCATTTCATGCAATATATATATCTACATCTATATTAATACTAGCTTTGTTCTATTATAATTGATGTTTAAGGTAATTATACAAACATTAAAAAAATCATTAAAACAACTTCAATTTTAGAAAAACTAATCTTAATTGATTAAATTACTCTTTTATTTCTTTTTTTCTTTTTTTGAATATTGGGGAGGGAATTCAAGCCAGAATGTATTGTCAGTCGGATATGCATTTACCACTAGAGAAATACTTAATCACATTTGATAAAGAGCCCATCCATATACTGATTTAATTTAATAAAATTATTTGGATAAATAATAATATTTATATGTTTTTTTTAAAAGACAAAATAGTATTAGATTTTGACAAAAAAAAAAAGGTGGCACATGAGGATTGAGTTGGTATATGGATGAGTTAGTAAATCGGTAATAAGCAAGTGTTATTTATAACTAATGCTTACTCAGTCGAAATATCATTAGAAAAATGATAAAATTAGAAAAAAATTAATTAAAATGAGAAAAATGAAACTGGAAAATCTCACATGAAACGGGATGATGATAGGAGTGTTTACTATTTACTAATCTTTGGGATTTTTGGTGATTATTTGTTGGTCATGTTAAGAATGTAAATGTGTCAAGCTAGTTGACAAATTGTTCAAATTCGATTTATTTAAATCGTAAAAATTCGACACGAATCAAGCTCGAATCAATTTATTTAGTAAACGAGCTGATCTCAAGAGTAATGATATTTAGCTTACTCTCGAATCAAAATCGTTAAGTCTTATCGTGTTTTATATATACACCTATATAAAATATTTATTTTGGACTTACCTGAGTCGAGATCGAGTTCAAAAGTTTTCAAACTAAACTCAAAATTCAAAGTTAAGTATGATTCTAAAATTTTTAAATCCATGGAAATTAAAATTTAATAAATTCAAATTTGACTCGGCTTGTTTAGATGTGGTTTCAAAATAATTTGTGGTCCACTTAATTTCTCTAGGGGTGTAATCAACGCGTTATTCTATTTTTTGGGTACAGGGGACCACACTTTAGTTCTTTCCAACTAAAAGAGAAAAAAAATTAAAAAAAAAAAAAAACCGAAAGGCTAGAAAATAAGGCATCTTCTTTTTGAAGTTAGTAAGCTTTTTGAATGCTATTCTAAATTTATATGCGTATACTGGGGTCAGTACGATTTGGTTTTAATCCAAAAATTGGATTTAACTGCGTTGATTTGGAAATTTGATTCTGTTTTGTTTTGAAGATTTTAATTTTTTTTAACTATTTCGATTTGTTTCGATTTTTTTATTAAAATTCAGAAAAAAATTAAACAAAACATGTATTGAATCAAATCAAATTAAATTAAAATTGAAATATATATTATTTTTTTTCAATATCTATTTTGATTTATCTTGGAATTTGATTTGAATTAAAAATAGATATTGAACTAAATTCCAAAATAAAAAAATTAAACTAATTTGAATTAATTCAATTTGATTTAGCTTATTTTATAAAATCAATAAGTTTGATTTTTATTATAAAATTTTCGATCATTTAGTTTTGATCAATTCAGTTCAGTTATAATCAAACCAACCATTTACAGAAGTACAACTCTCCGAAAGTATTGTAATAGAGATAATCAATTTTAAGTTTGACGACATTGTAAAAGAAATGATCATTTATTTATTGCATAAATATTTTTTAAAAAAAAGCATTGTTTTGTTGTTCTTATTATTATAAAAATTATATTTACAAAGGTATTGGATGAGTGCGAGTGAAGTATTTTTCTTTTAAGAAATTTCACTGTAAAAAAATTCAAAATTCTCTACTAACTTTCTTATTAATTTATATTGAATAATATTATAGTAAAAATTAGAAGTATTCCATATTTTATGTTGATATACAATATCGTTGAATTTGCACTATGCTCAAGCGTCAAGAGGAATATGCTTTTATAATTCAAAGGTTCTGAATAATAAAATTCAATTGAAGTATAGGGCTATTGCTATTTCCTTTTTATCTTATAGTTTGACCAATTTCCAAATTGAGAAAGAACATCCTCCCTTATATTCCTTCAATATTCAAATTCCTTCAATAAATGTTATAACAAAATTAAATAAAAAATAGCCGTTTTTATCTTATATCTATAAAATTGTAATTTTTTCGATATCGCTCTCTTAGTTAGCAATGTAGATTGAACATATGGAAAGAGCTATTGAATTCGATCTCTACTAAATACATCTGCGGAGAGAGGCGAAGAGGCTTAATTGTAACTACTTCCGAGCTAGATTTAGTCGTTCTGATAATAGAGTCCGGATACCAATGATTTAGGCTTCTTCTCATAATTTTTTTTTTCCTATTGATCACTCCTAAACCTAATAAAAGTTGTTCGCTAACGTGGAGGGTGTGCCATAGCACTTAATTTCTACTTATTATGGATATGACGAATAGCCTTTTATTGGTTGTTGTTACATTTGCTATTTAGAGTTGAGAGGAAATAATGTGTTTGACAAAATAGGAGCAGGATAGAAATTAAGAATGGCATGATAATAACTCTTTAGACTTGAATATATATATAGGTCATTGCAAAGACTATTGTAACATTATATAACTTTCCGAACGCAATTAAGAGAAGGGAATGTGCATGTGAATATTATCATGATGACCACTTTTTGAACTCTTCATACTTTGTTTTCGTCATAATAGTCTTTTTTCATATTCTAAAAAGAAATATTATTGAAAAAAAGGTTTCGGGTTTCTTTTTTTAGGTCAAATTTTGATATATACATATATTTATAGGGTGGCTTGTTATGAGAGCAAAAATTATTAAGATTAGTCAGAGATTGTCTATTTTTAATATTAAAATTTACGAAAAAAAACATCTTATTCAATAATTGATCTTTCCATATTAATATGTTTTCTTGTATTATATAAGGAAATTTTAAATAAATAAATAAAAAAAGAATTGCACATGATTCATGAATGAAACTTCAAATTCAGTACTGCTACTATACACATATTTTCTTTTGAGTGAAAAAGAAGAAAGAACATGAAAGGGAAAAGATAAAAAAAGGGAAGCTAAGCTGACCCTAACCCTAACCCTAACCAATTAAGAAACATCGTTGGAATTTTCTTTTCAAGCTCGCATTGGTAGTTGGATGATGATAACATAATTGCAGAGAGACTCAAAATCATATGGTCCCCAACACTTTCCTTTGTATAGTCCTGCAGGAGTTGCTATAAAAGCTGAAATTTGGAAATTTTAATTTCTTTAAATGGTTTTGAAGTCTTTTGGGTTCTTTAAGCAATGCATAAATGGAGGATGGTGGAAAGTAGTGGTTTACAAGCTAGTCTTTCTGCTTTTATAAATAGCCTCCCATGAATTAAGGTTTGAGTTACCTATCAACTTCCCAACTATGTGCGTCTATTAATTGATTCATGCATGCACCTTTTCTTTCTCTACTAACTATGTTTTAATAACTCTAATGATATTTTCATGCCAACATTTTAATTAGTCATTGCTATTCTGAGTTTTGACTGTGAGTTGTGATCCACAGTATTGTATATATTAAGTTCCACCTCACCTGATAAATTGTCATTTCCATATCTAATTATTAGGTCTATCACAATTGTGATTTGATTGATCTTCATACGATTTATAAAAAAAAAAAAGAGAAGTGACATGTATTGCATTCGACTTCTCTCTGGCACAAATAAAAAAGAATATATATTCTTGCTATTGCCAATTGAACCTATAAATTCTTAAATAAAGATGTGAAGCGAAAACTGCATTTTTTGAGCAATCTAGGAAAGTAACTTGATCGTAATAAATAGAAAAATATTTATTTGAACAAGAAATTTACACTCAAACAATATGTAGAACTGTAGTTTCATTGCTAGAATAATTATACATTTGCAGGCTTAACTTAATGATCTAATACTAGTTAATAAAATTAATTAATTAAAGCTCTTTTTTTAAAAAAAAAAATCAAATTGCAACCTCTCTATGACTAGGACCACTACTTTCTGTATTACTCCAATAAGCATTATGCATCAAGACATCATAAGAAAGCATGTGGTTCCTCTCTTATATCATATTTAGATAGATTGCAAAATCATATCTTCTATTTCCATATTAATTATTTTGTTTTAATATGTATATATAGTGTGTAAAAGGAGCTTATGGTCTTGTAATTATAGCATACATGATGTACACATCATCCTATAGTGATCCCGTTCAATGTTACACGTGTCAATTCTGCTTTAAAGGTATGAGCACATGATTCAACTCATCTTTCAGTTCTTCTCATTGTTTTTAAGGAAGCCAAATACATGGCAAGAATAGTGCTTTTCTTTTTTCTTTGGGGTATTGATTTTTTTTTATTCATTCAATTAGATTATTTTCAGATTAATTTGTAGGTCAATTAAAATTATTATTATTATTATTTCTCAATTTGTATACATATTTTCACATTTGGACTGGAGATAGTATTTTAGATAAAACTCTCTCAATAATAACAATTTCAAAGTTCCTAACTTTTTATCTAGAAACATAGCTAAAGATTAATTTCTTTTTTTTTTTTTTTTTTGTGCTTTCCTAACTTTTTTATCTAGGAAACATAGCTTAAAGATTTAGATTTCACTCTTTTTTTTTTTTTTTTTTTTTGTTTTTGAATAGTCTTAACATATACCATTTTTCTATTTTTTTTTTTTTTTTTTTGTTTTGAATAGTCTAACAATATACCATTTTTCTAATATATGCATTTTAAGTAATGATGGAATTCCAATCAATAATATTAGTTTATTTTTTTGCACATATATAAATCGATTTTAATTTTTTTAATTTATAGTTTATTTCATATTTAAAAAATAATTTAATTATTAAAGAACTAAAATAAACCAATTGATTGTCTAAAACTGTAAATTCAATTATAAAGACACCATTTTGTGAAAGATGTACCTTACCAACTCACCTTGTTGATAACCTATATCTGTGGTCCAAACAAGATTTTTGGACCACAAAATACCCATCAAGAAGTCATGATGATTGGTGATGGTTCTTAAGAAGTGGACTATCACTTGTGTGCACATTAAATGGAAAATTTTTTATTTTACGTACGGTACCAACAAAATGTTGTTGCCATAAATGATTTAAGGTTGTTTGTGCAAAATGGAGGTCTGACCGGCTCGATTCATTGAGCCTATGGTTCTCAAAAATTACTCTGACCAGTTAGTATTTGAGATTTTTATCAATAAATTTTAAGTTTGAATTTACTCAAGAAGGAGGGTTTAAGAAAAATACGAGATTTAATGCATTGTATCTTTTTTTTTTTAATCAGGCAATATAAGAGTTTTCACTTGATGGGTTAAGAAAAGAGCTATTCTTTCAATATAGTCCATCGCGTTATTTTTGCCATTTTTGCCCGCTGGAATTCCTAATGAACCAAAAAAGTGAAAAAAAGAAAGTTCAATTACAATTGGTTTAAATTTCCCCTTGACATGCACAAGGACGGAAAAAAAATTGCTACCGGGAAATAAAAACAAAGTTAATGAATATTATTTTGGGCTGGGCTACGAGAATAAGCCCAACTGGAATGGTCAAGTGTTGGACTCACAAGCAATCCAGGTACATTTTTGTTTTTTTTTTTTTTTTTTGAGAAACAAAAAAATGTGAAAGACAAATTGGAAGTTGTTATTGTTAGTTGATCAAGACTGCAAAAGGGTACAACCGGTGGTCTTGTCGTAATATTTTCTATTACAAAACGTCGCCATTTCGAGTTCACAGAAAAACACAGCTAGTTGTCGTTTCGTATTTGTTTTTGTCTCACTCGCCGTATGACAGACCCGGACCAGAAGTACCAAACCGTAGATAAGAGAAGTTGAACTTCGAAATTGCGCGTCTGTTTCCGCTCTTTTTTTCGGCTCTTCAGTTTCTCCACGTTCATGCTCCTTTAAGTCAAGTCTTCCTCCATCTCTCTTCATATCGAAACCCACCAACACGACGAAGGTACTGACACTCTCTTCAACCTCAAAGTCAGTTTTATATTGTTTTCTTTTTCTTCTTCTTCTTTTTTTTTTTTTTTGAATTTTCTTTTTCAAAAATTTATCGTGAGAACAAATTGTAATCATGGTATTCTGTTTCTTTATCTATTGATGAATTTTTCTGATTATAAACGTTATTTCTTTTTTTGTATTTGTGGGATTTCTCTTATTTTCTATTTAGATTTGAATTTATGCGGTTTCTCTTTTAGAATAGAAAAGATTTGGCTTCATGTATGTGTTAAGTTCAAAGCTTAATGGTGCTAATGCTTTATAGTTCCTGTTTTTTTTTTTTTTTTTTTTTTTTTTTTTTTAGGGCGGTATTCTCTTATTAGAATAGACAGATTATGGCCTTTCATGTATGTGTTAAGCTTCATAAGCTAATTGGTGCCTAGATGCTTTATAGTTACCTGTTTTTTTTTTTTTTTTTTTTTTTTGTTTTTTTTTAGCAAAACAGTACTTTTTTGCGATTCGTTAGTTGTTCTTTGCTGATCAGTTTTCGTTATTTTTAGCTTATTTATTGATGAGGAGATTAAGTTGACTCTGTCTTCTCCTTTCTCGATTGGTAAATTAGGATGAATATTAGTTTCGTTTTATTGACCCCTTTTCTATCCTTGGAGTGGCAAAGATAGAATTGTTTAATATTGCAGAATTGTAGGACTATGCCATTTTCTAAACTTTTTTTCTGTATTTTTTTTTTTTTTTTTTTTTTTTTTTTTTTAGCAAAACATTACTTTTGCGATTCGTTAGTTGTTTTTGCTATCAGTTTTCGTTATTTTTAGCTTATTTATTGAAGGAATTAAGTTGGACTCTGTTTCTCCTTTCTCGTGGTAAATTAGATGAATATTAGTTCGTTTTATTGACCCCTTTTCTTCCTTGAGTGCAAAGGATAGAATTTTTAATATGCAGAATTGTAGGACTATGCCATTTCAAACTTTCTGTAAAATGGTGATCCGAATAGATTTGCTTTATGATTGAGTTCTGGGCGGTAACCAAATAACATGTGCAGCATGAAATGAGTGTATTCAAAGATGAGAATGCTGCAGATATGTCGAAACCACAGTTTAGGAGCAGAGCAGTAACGAGTGTATTCATAGAGGATAAGCTGAAGGACTGTTGTTTGAGATGGTTTTACTCATGTGCAATATAAATCTATAGAAGCATCAATGTGGAAGTAGAAGAGTGATCAGGTTGAACAGTGTTTATAAAATGAGCATAACCCTGGTGTTAAAGGAGATTTATGATTGGTTTTATTGGGTCGGCAATTTTAAACCTCCTCTTTGCTATCAATTTTAATCCAAACCTGTTCTATCATTGCCTAGACCCTACAACATGCAAATGGAATTCCATTCAATGGCCCAATTCAGGATTGTGAGGTGCTCTCATTGCCTTTCATGTCAACTTGGGTTTTATGTCTAGACATCTTAAGTTTGACGTAAAATTGTCAATGGTTGATCTGCTTAAAATGGTTTATATTATGTAACTTCTAGGCTAGAAGATTCCTGTTGCCTTAGGTTCAGGTTTTCCTCAGTAATTTTGCTTTGTGCCTGAATTGCTGTCCTGATTTGTAATGTGTTCTATTTGTATTTGTATTTGCTTGCAGGATGCTTTACTTAATCCTGTTGAAATTGATTTTCTTATCTTTTGTCCATACTTGCAGGAATCCATTTGAGAGAAGGCAACACAAGGCCATAGAATATCAGAAAATAGTAGAAAACAATCTTCACTTGTTAAATATCAACTAGTTTCAAGATAGTAATTCACAACGAGGGAAATACAAGATTCCCTTGCTAGCAGATTCAAATTTCTACATCCAGTTTTAGTAATTATTACATGGAAACAGCCAATGGTCCTTCAGTAGCCAGCATTGGGAACAAAAGAAAGCCAAGAGTAAGAAACGCAAGAAAATATAATGTGAAAGATATATGTAATTCAGCTTATAAGGAGGCTGAGGGAGGTGGCTTGCCTAGCAGTGGTGATTTGAATAGAAGAGGTGATGAAGCAGTTCTTTTATCAGATGTGGATGAAACTAAACATGCTTCACTTGCTATTAATGACAAAGAGAATGCTCTGTCAGAAAGTTTGGCTTCCTTATCAATAAGAGCACCAGCTAGAAATTTGAAGAAAAAACTTCTTATTCTTGATTTGAATGGGGTTCTTATAGACATGAAGTTTAGGAGACCCTTTTGTCTTGGCTTCCTAAAGTTCTGCTTTGAGAGATTTGAAGTGGGCATTTGGTCTTCAAGAACTAAGTAATCTTCAACCTATGTTATTAATTTCATTGTCTATTTCTTGTTGGTGTTGGGATTATTTTTCACTCCTCTTTCAACCTTCAATACTAGGAGTTTCAAATTTCAATATATAGTTGTTGACTGCAAGGCATTTTAAATTTGTGCAGGAAGAATATTGATAAAGTCATTGATTATTTGATGGGAGATTTGAAGCACAAGCTGCTGTTTTGTTGGGTAAGTACATTTATAAGTAAAATTTTCTTAGGGTTTGCACATACCATTGGACAATCTGTATGTATAATGCTAGCACTAAAGAATTTTAAGGCACTTCCTCATTTGGCTTCTTTGTTGCCAATATCCTAACTAATTCTCAAGTAATATGCCTGAATAATGATTGTATTTTAACTAATGCCTAACCATTAGTCTTCTAGTAAATTGGCATTCAGCAATGATGTTGTTCTCTGATTGAACAGATGAAGCATTAAAACGTTCAGCATATGTGTTTAAGTATATCAGTTTCATATATATCCATGGAGTTATTTGAGCAAGTGATATATTAAAGAGAATTATCTTTACTTGCATCTGCCTATTGTTTTCAAGATCAAACTGCATTGTTTGGTGCATTGAGTCCCTTTAAGGTGGTAATAACACAATAAAACACTATTGTTTTGCAGGATGCATCCCATTGCACTGTGACACGATTTAAAACCCTGGAAAACAAGCATAAGCCCTTGGTTTTCAAGGACTTAAGGAGGATCTGGGAAAAACACGACCCTGAACTTCCTTGGGAGAAAGGATTTTATAATGAATCAAATACATTGTTAGTAGATGATTCACCTTACAAAGCGCTGCTTAATCCTGTGAGCTTTTTCTCTCCTTATTTTTCGTTCTTATGAGCTGCTCCGATTTATTTCTTACATTTTGCAAATTACTTTTATTTTTTAAAATTATGTTAATCTTTCGTTACAGGTAAATACTGCAATATTCCCTTATTCATACCAGGGTCAGGACTTGAAGGATAATGCTTTAGGTAATTGACATTTTGATACTATCTGCTGTTCTCTAATGTTTAAGCTCCTGAGTTCCATCCACTTAAGTAATATGTCACAAATGTTGCAAACATTTTTGTTGCTATAGATTATTGAATGTTGTACTGCATTTGTATCACCTGAAGAGGCAAATGAATAAAAATTGTATCCAACTAATGACAGGTGATGGAGGTGATCTTAGAGTTTATTTGGAAGGATTACTTGAAGCTGACAATGTACAAAAGTTTGTAGAGCAAAACCCATTTGGTCAAAAACCTATAACTGAAAGAAGTCCAACTTGGGGCTTCTACCTGAAGGTTATGAACACAATGTATCCATACTGAGCCATGAAATAATTTTTCTTAATCTTAATTTTGGATATGGTTTTGCTAGTTAATTATGAAGTTTACATAAGCTTTCTAGAAGAGAGAGAGGGAGGGTGGAACAGCTGTTCATCAACACTTCAAATTGCTGTTCTGGTGCATTCATAAGGACTAGTGTTCGTTAGTTACTGCAAATATATGCTGATCAACGTTAAACTCGGTTTTTGGAGTTGAAAAAATTTGATTGACATTGTGCAGACATCAGTTCTTGATATCATTCATTTAGAGAAAACTTTATCACATGTATTTTTCATAATAGCACCTCTCTGATTCATGTTAAAGAGCTTATTGCATTCTAAACCAAATTCCAATCCTTATAAGAACTTCCAAGCATGCAAGTCTTTTGTGGTGCTTGCATGGATATTATTGTATTTGAATTTTGCTTTTGAATGGGAGATATCTGATTTTCTTTTCATTGTTTGTCAAGTATAATAGCAGTGATTTGATTCATCTAGTATGTTGACATTACACTGGGAATAAGATTCTTAACATTCTGATGAATTATGTGATGTTTTTGGAGCTATTGCATGTGCATTGCTCTTTCTGCTGTTGATGCTGATTTCAATTGCCAATGTTGGAGCACACCCAGGTTAATGGTGCGTGCTTCTAGGAAGCTGTCAGGATTATTCCTGATTTGTCATTTTCCTTGGTAGGGTACAATTTGAAACATCGTAAAAGATAAACATAATATAGGCACTAATTTCAAGAATTTCTAGTTTCTCAAAATTAAGTTATTCCTGATATCTTTCAGTACCTGAAGAATTTCCTGTTCTCTTGTAAACCAAAACTGAATCATAATAAGAACTGAATGGAAAAGCTAATTGAATTTTGTATTAGAAAAAAAGGTCCACCAGAAATTATTGAAACTCATTCTGTCTCTGTCTTTGTCTTTAACATGTAAAATATTTTCCAACAACGAAGCACCCTGGATGAACCCTTATCGGGCTCTAAAGCCAAAGATAAATACAAAATATGGCTGCATCATCCATGCTCAAAAGTCATAAAAACGATTGATACCCATAAAAAGGTTAGTCCGATTAGATAGGAAATGCATGCGCATGGTACATAAAGGACACTATCTTTTTTCTTAGGGCAACCCAATTGAAAGTAAAATGTCAAGAATGATAGGAGGACCCAACTTCATTTGTTCTTGTTAGGCAATCAAACATGAGTTAAACTGTTAAAATTTATGGAGGGTGAGGAAAATTGGCATGAAATTGACATGTCAATATTGGAAGATACACTAAATTGATAAGACCAAATTGACATGACAAAACCTTTGGAGGATTAATGAACACGTTTTTTCAAGGTCTTGGATATTGATGTCAAAACATCAAAACCTATAGAATGACCAAACATTATATAAAGGCAATGTCCTAAACAATCATAATTGACATGTCAAAGCTGAAAATGATAAGATCACATGTGCTAGAAAAAATAAAGCAAGACAGTAAAAAAAAAAAAAAAAACGTAATTAAGATCAATTTACCTCAATAAGTAATTAAGATATTACAAAAAGTAAAGCAAGAAGCTAACAACCAGAGCCTGATAAAACTGAAAGTGTCTATCTTGATCAAATTCAGGAATTATGGACATCACAAGGAATGCTCCATTTTTCTACACAATCAATTTTCACTTTCAGATAAGCCACATGACACTAATAAATGAAACATTGCACACATATTTTCAATTTCAAGCCATTGGCCAAATAACCAAAAACCTGACAAAATAGCTGAGTACAAGCATTTGGTGAACAACTCAATGGCTTCTTTTCTTTCTTCCTAGTCACATTTTTCTTCTTCTGCACAGAGATTCAGTATTGACTCCTAACAGTTTATTTTTTGCCCATTCCTCTTGATATATATTGTACAGTTTGTTAGTGTCATGTCATACAATAAGAGACAATATAGAAATCATCATATTCTATGGTTGCCAATTTCAAAAGGGATGGTGCTAATTTGTTGTCTTCTTAACATTGGTATGGCCTCTCGGAGATACATATGATAATTATAACGACATATAACAATATGTTCAGACCCACCAAGGAAAAGGATTATCATGAGTTATATATAGTGGATTGAACTACTAGCTATTGGGTCCATAAACATAAGTACCTAACTATCTATTTTCATTAATTTTGGATGCCATCATAGAGGATTGTAAATTATGCTTCAATTATTGAGTATTTATCTGGAAATGTAAATGAATTGCATTATTTGAAACTTCCAAAATTCTGTTAAAAAACTTGTTCAAGAAGAGAGGGGTAGGGTAGGAGGATTTATGTTGTCCAATTTTGAATTTGATTGAAATTGAAGTCCATATATAATTAATAAGTTGTAGTTAGAATTTAATTTTTTAGTTAAAAATAATTAGAAGTGTCTACAAACCTGACTAATTTCGGCTCGCTTTTAAATGCAAAGAGACTGATTTTGCATTGTGAAAGATTGAATTTATGGTGATCAACTCTGCAAGTGTGTTTTGCCACTGAACTATCTTTATTCATATTAGCAAAGTAGTTTTCCAAAATGGGTTTCATCCTCTTTAAATATTGCCATCAATCTGATTTGAATTGGAATCATTGAAATCAATCCAACCATCGATTCAGTAAACCGATCACGAAACTAGCTGTGTATGTATGTATACACAACTCGTGTCATGTGCAATGTGGATATAAGTTATGATTCTGATGAACTGGCCATTTGATATTTGCATGTTTGTTTTTTGAATTTTTAGTGATTGGCAATCTATTTAATTCTTTTATAAACCGTACACTTCATCGGAATCAAAATCAAATAATTTTTTATAGCAACAAAAGTGCTTCTTAAGACGCGTGACCTCAAATTATTAACTTAATTAATTAATTAATTAAGGGCTTTAAGTATGCAATTTCCTCAGCTATGTAGGGTCCACTTTCCTCAAAGTCTGTGCATTAGACTTGGGAATTAAGGCAGCAGGCTCATTACCATGCATGTTCCTCCTTAAAATAGTAAAACTTACCCAAAATCCATATTGTTAGTAGTTGCTTGTTTAGCTATGTATGAATTTGGAAAATAAAAAAGAGTGCAACTATAGCCTAAAGCAATTAATAGTTCAAATCTCTCTCATGTGAACAAAGGGATAAGATGGAATCTTGACTTTGCCCCACATTGAATATCATTCTTGCTAAACATACAACTACTACTTGTTTAAATGTACCCACAAGACTATTACTTGTTTAAAGGTCACACAATCTTGAGCACCTTTTTTTTAAGATGATATTTTGAATACCAGGAGAGGAGATTCGAACTTTGATTTATTACTAGGTTATACACGTGCTAATTATTAGGTTATATCTTTGAGTGTTTTTTTTTAGATGATTGAAACACATTGGAATGTGAATGGCAACTTACCCTTTAGGTTGTGTGAATTGTAATTATCTTACACATTGTTTGGTTCAACGATTAACTGTCCATAATTAGTGATTCGCATCTTAATAATTTTAAATTTTACTTTTAGTAATTTAGTTGTAATTATGAATTAATAACAATTGCAATTTAAAATGTTACTCTAAGACTATATTCGGTGATAATTTTTGAGTTAGCTTAGTGTTTTGACCAAATCAAAATATTCTCTCTATTAGTAGTTGTAGCGTTCGGTATAATTTTTAAATAGCTTTTACAAATTGAGTGGAGTTTTTAGAAAACGTTAAACACTATAAGATTTAGCTTTTAATTAAATTTTTTGACAATCATACTCATTATTTTTTCTTTTGAATTTAATTAATTAAATAGCTAATTAAACAACTATTTTTATTGAATACTTTAATTTAAACCACTATATAAACAACTATAAACTAAAAGCTAACAGCTGATAAAATAACTAATAACTACTATAATAATTAAGAGTTACTAAAATAACTAATATTGTTTAACATGCCCTAATTTTTTAATTATCAAATATATGTAACTAGTGATCAAGAATCAAATATCATACATTAATTTGCAACTGTCATCCACTTGGTTGCATGGTTGATTTATTGGTTTCTCTGATTATAGGCAAAAAAAACTTGTGGGGTATGAATGTTATCCCTTATTGTTGACTTACTATAATATTGAAATGGTGGTTTGGGGATAAGTGAGGGACATCATGTGGCAATCATGGTGAGCAAAGTGTAGTTAATGCTTAGTTTCTTGGAGCTTAGTTTTGGATGATTGAGATGGCTTGGCTGGTCCCTGCCCATTGAAGCTAAGGAGGCATCCCTCATGTCATGTGATACTTTCACTTTATGCATGTGGTTTTGCACCCCCCTTTTTCTCTTCCTTCCAATTTAACTATCACAATCACTTGTACTCTCATCTCAAATCCATGTGTCAAGGCTTATATATACATATAAAACAGAGGAAAAAGAACATAAACTTCTTCCAAATTACATGGTTGGTGTATGAAATAATTAACTTGCTTTCAAAATGTGAAAGAATCATGAATTTTCTACTACGTTTCACAGACGCGGATATAGAACACGGAATATATGATATGACACAAATATGAAATACGTTAATTTTTATATTTTTTTTATTAAACTAATTTATATACTCGTTGATTTAAAGTTTCCAAAAATTTTGTATTAATTTGATTGAAATTTCAAAGAAATTTATAAATTTAAGTCTTTGGTATATGTCCATTCTCAAATAGGAATCTATCATTTCCATTGCTACTATATATAAGTAAATATCAATCATGGTTCCTTTTAGAGCGGGGAGATGGGGAGGTTCAGACTTCAAACCTTTTCAACCCATCACGACGTGGTGGTAATACTCGATCAAAAATAGCTTTAAGGAATCAAGCCATGAAATATAAGACATATGAGAATTATTAGGTGTATGAGACAACTAAAAATTTATTCCGCAACATTATATATTTTGATAGCTATTAACTGTTTTAATAGCGTTTAATTAACTGTTTGAAATCGAGATTGATGCCATTTACTGCTCCGATTAACACGATATAAAGACCAAAAAAAAAAAACAAACGATGCATGTGTATAAATTTCTAATTAGACGTAAGGTTGAAAGTCAAATTTCACCGGCAATACAAGTTGTCATATTTTTTTGAAAAAAGAAAATGCAATGGTCATGATTTAGAGCTATCTAAAAGGGCGGCAATAGGTTTGCAAATGGGGACTATCTCTCTATTGTGGGCGAATCTCAGTTGCATTATTAGGAAGAAATGGTCTGCTCATCTTAATTTATTTTACTAATACTTTGTTCTTTCTTTATAATATTGAGTTCAAGGAGGCTTTTCATTCCACACACAGGCAACCCTGTCATTGCAGAAACTATAGGATTACACCTAATTCTCCTACTCGCATCACATATTCCTTCATCTTTTAAATAATTAAATAAATATGAAAGAAGAATCCCAATCATCTCATTCTCTTCTTTGGATATACTGAAGAAATTCCATTTTTATATTACTTATGAATAAATATTTTTATATTACATAAAAGATATAGAAATTATAGAAATATTATCATTTAAATTTTATATTTCTGCCAACTGAGTGTAATTTAATTGGTGTTTTAACTGATGCGAGGAATAAGAGATTTCAAATTTGAACTCGAATTCTTTTGATCACAAGAGTTTTCACGAATTTAATAAGAAGGAGAGAACTACTTCTTATTACGTAGATCATATGTTATTTCGACCCGCTGCACTTCTATATCATGCTCAACCAATAAACTATTAATTTAAAATAATTTGCATATAAGCTAATTAGCTAATATATATATTAGCTTTTTGAGGATTGGCATATAAAAATCAACTAAAAGCATCCTTACTTTGACAACGAATTGTTAAACGAAGCACGTGACATGCTCCCCATATCAAATATAATAATTACAATGATCATGGAAGCCAAGTGGCATTGCAAAATTGTCATTTATATTTTATTAAAATAATAAAATACATTGTTCAAATAATGCTGAAACAGCTATATATATACTCAGTTGTTGATTTAATGTTTTTGTCTTTTTTTTAAGGCTTAAAGCTTATTCAACTAGTATAATTATAAATCTCAAGTAAAACTAAAAATAAATAAATAAATTTGAGTTCAAATTTCAAACCTTTCCTTTCAATATTCGAAGATACAATAAAAGAATTAATTGGAGTTTTGACTGAAAAAACAAAAAGATAAATGAGTCTAGACACAAGGTGAGACTGCTTATTAGAATAAAAATATATACTCCTTCCGTTCTATTTTGTTTGTTTATTATTTTTTTTTAGATGTTTCAAAATGTTTATAAGGTTTCTAAATTTAGATATATAAATAATTATTTTTTCCATAATAATCTTTATAATCATGCAAACAAAATGAAACAGATGAAGTATTTTAACGTTTTTACAAACAATTTAACCAAATATGTCTAATTAGAGAATAATATTGTCTATTGGATTGAAAATTAAATTCGATAAATAAAAATTCAAATGATGAAATTATATCAAAATTGAAAAAATTTAGACCTCAAACGTATAACTATCCAAAGAATAATATACAATAACTTTTAGAAGACTTGTATCCCTAAAGGAAGGAATACGATCAATTAATTAAAATCTTTGGATTCATAAAAATGGACAAAAATAATAAATGCATATTTGGCACATAGTGATTACTTCAGGAAAACGAAGACAGAAGTTCTATATATTTAAAGGACCCCAAAATAAAACATATTCTTTTTTTTTTTTTTTTAACTTGGCAGTTAAAATTAGTTAATATTGACAAGAATAATGTAATTTCCTACATACTTAGGAGGACTACATTTTCTTCTTATTAAAAATCTTATATTATATTTTATCGAGTAAAATTAATTATTTTAATAGCGGTTAGTTATGTTAATAGTTGTTAAATATTTTATTAATATTTCGTAAAACATTAAAAGAGAGTACCGTCTGATATTACGCTCACTCAAACTTTAAACATTAATATAAATGATACATCACTGAATATTTTAGAATTTTATTAAAAATAATTAATGCATATAAATAAGGAAATTAATCTTTTTTTCTTTTCAGGAAAAAAAAAGGATGGGTAATTAATTTTTGTTGGTGTAAAATAGACATGTGGATGGTGAAGCTAGCTGCCTTAATTAGGTGAAAATAATCTAACTAAATGATTTTAGTTTACATCATTTAAGGATAATGTGTATCTCTCATTACACAGTTTCACAATCTTGGAAACAATTCTTGCTTTGTGCAAAATAGTTGTCTTTACAAAATTTAATTCTTGAATAGTTGGTCCATGTGCACTTCCTGCCAAAGCTGTATAAGTAGAATGGATTTTTGGTAGGGGCAACTAATTATTGAAGTGAAAGTATAAACAAAAGGTACCTTCATCAATAAATTATTTTCATATTTTTATATTTGCATAATAATACACAGAATATAATTATTAAAATTATTTAAAATAATAACTAGAGAGATTCTCCTCATTATTTTTCATGCAACAAACAAAAGTATCAATGGTAAATGTAAAAATTATCAATAAAATGAATAAACAGAAACTCTAAAGTGTTTTTTCTTTTATCAGTAAAATTTTTCTTTTATCGTTAAAATCCGAGAAAAATTTAATATAACCAAACATCTAAACTGGGTTATCAAGCTTCTCCAATAAGTCCAATCTAATTCTGTAAATAGAAATTCTGAAGTGTAAAATGGTTAATCATCCTTTGTTTTTCGATTGGTAGATTTGACAGGAAGGATTGACATCATACAGAGCAGATTCTGTCATATTCTGATGAATAAAATCTACAGGATCTTCCAATGAATATAGTACTCTGGTGGAAGAAAAAGGAAAAAGAAAAAAAAAAGAAGAAGCTTCCTAGTTTAAGATTTGTGTTCCGACAATTAACTGCAACTGATTGTGCCTTAATTCTGAAATCATGTCCTAAATTATTACTTTTTTTTTTTTTTGAAAGGATGTCCTAATTAAGTACTTCTAGTTAGTTCTAAGACGATCCAAAAACATGGAACACCAAATGCAATATACTATATGCATTTTTTTTTTTTTTACTCCAATCAGGAAATTGTTTAACTATACCAATTTTAACATTATTTCATACTTTACATTAAGATTAAGATAACAAACCTTATTTTCGACTATGTTAATCCATTTATAACTATATTTACGCTAATATCAATAAGTAATAGATCTTAGGAGACAAAATTCATTTCATGTGGTTTTAGCTATATCTCTTTTTCTTTTAGCATCCTCTATTATTAATATATATATTTACGAACAGGAGCACATTGTTAATTAGTTATTTTTAATATATCTAATAATAGTTATAATTGCCAAATACTTATAATATATCGTTGTTAATTCATTTCAACATTATCCTTTAACCTAAATACACCCATTTTTAAAATTCTTTCATAATGAAATTAAAAGAATATATAAACTGAAAAAAGAAAAGAAAAAATATATTTTGAATTGATGTCTTCTGGCATGGTCTTACATGGTCTCTATGTATATCTTCTGATCTCCCATAAAATGTCATATTTTTCTGTCACAAGCTAAGGTTGATAGAAATGTGTAAATGCATAAGGAAACAGAGAGAAAGCCAAAAAATACAACATTGAAATACTCATTTACCTAAATAACATGTTGAAGTACCCAATGAGAAACTGTAGGAGAGGAGCCCGATCAAACATCAGTACATAGTCCTATGTTACTGTAATAACAGGCCAAAATGATATCTGTGTTTCTGTATTTTTTTTTTTTTTTTTTAAATTTTCCTGTATTTTTTTTTTTGTTTTTGAAGCTCGAACAGAACATAAACCTTAAGGTTAAAAGTAATAACTAGTGTCTAACCTTAAATCTAAGCCAACTAGTAATATATCTTCTGGACCACATTTCTTCTTTTTACAATTACATGCATAAATTTAGGCACATATAGCCAAAAAATCCCTTGAACGTCTTATCTTCGATAGCATAAAATTTGAGAAGTACTCAAAAGGCAAATTAATGGAGCATTCAGCTTTCTTTTCCTTTTTAATTTTTGATACAATATAAACTTTTTTTTTTTTTTTTTTTTGAAGCTCGAACAGACAAACACTTAAGGTTAAAAGTACTACTAGTGTCTTACCTTAAAATCTAGCAACTAGTAATATATCTTCTGGACCACATTTCTTCTTTTTACATTACATGCATAAATTTAGGGCACATATAGCCAAAAATCCCTTGCAAAGGTAGTTTATCTTGATAGCATAAATTTGAGAAAGTACTAAAAGCAAAATAATGGACATTCAAGCTTCTTTTCCTTTTTATTTTTGATACAATATAACTTTTTTGTGATTAATTGGAACTGAAACTTTTTTTGTGATTAATTAGATAAAACCCTAATCTTGAAGACTAATTCAATCTTTATTGCAAATGAAAATAAAAATTTTAGGGTCAATTGAAATTATATATATATAGACTTTAAATGTGTTTTTTGAAACTTGGAGATTGTATTGCTTTTTGGACAATACCCTAATTTTAAAAACAAATTCCAAGGATAATGAGTCTTCTTAGTGACCTAACTTGTGCTATAAAAAAGGTGTATCATACATTGAGATGCTACCAATTTGCAAGCTGATTGGCATGCTTAGGCGGTGAAAGAAAAAAAACACTAGGGAGTAGCATAATCTAAGTTAAAATAAACAAACATAGAAACAGTAATAAATATTTGAATTTCAGTAAAACCCATTATTTGTTTTTAAAAATTTTCATCAATAGAAAAGATTACTTTTTTACATATAAGATTAATTTTTTATATTTCCCATGAATATCTTACACTATTTTTTGGACGTGAGAGATTAAATTCTTGACCAAATATAAAAATTTATTAACCGAATATTTAAGTGTATTTCACTGCTTAAACCATTTCTTACATGTAATTTCCATTAATAATAATAATAATAATAATAAGTAGATTATTATATTCTTGCTTATAGTCAGGTCAAAGGTAAGAAGTAATGAGAGGCAAGACCTAGGAATCCACTTGGGGGACAAATAAAAAAATGAAAAAAATTTAGCAAAGTTTAGGGATTATTAAAATAAAGAAAGAATTGTTGAAAAAAGAGCATTGGAGATTGAAGAATGGAGGCTTTTTTTTCCAGTCCATAAATCCACTTTGTTATACTTTCTTCTTCCACTCACTGACAGACTCCACATGCTCATGTAGAGAGGTCCAGAGAGTCCTATCCCCACCATTATTTTGTCCACATGACAGTGGAAGAAAAAAAATGAACATAGCAGATCTGACCCACACATTCACCATACACCCTATTCTCTTCTCTCCTGCTATATCTTATCTATTATTATTTTAAGTTATTTACTGATTAATACCATTATATATTTATTTATGTTTGGTTTAAACTCTAATAAAATCCCCCTCTCTCTCTCTCTCTCTCTTGCTCTTATCCCTCACACGTAAATACAGCAATGAAGAAAAAGGTTTTTGCACTAAGGCACCATTTTCTCGTTCTCTTCAAAACAGATTTTCTTATATATATTATAAGCAATTTTCATAATAAAGAATAGTATAAAAGCTCTGTTAGCCTATTGTAGCTGCCCTTTTTATTTCCAAGAGAGAGCCAAAAGACAGTATTGTTTTTGTTATGCGAGGAAACCCAAAAAAACATCTCTTCTTGGGTCTGCAGAAGAACTTCTCTTTCTCTGCAGCATTTTCATTTTCATAGTCCTTAGAATGTGGGGCTAAGTGCATGAATGTGTAACTGTTAGGCTGTTGGGTCCCTTAATTCCCATATTTTCTTTTCTTTGTTTTTAGAGAAGTTTTATCTATTGTTCTGTTCTTTCCTTTTGGTTTTTGGCAGAAGATATTGTTTTGCCTTGTTCTGTGAAACCCAAGAAACAATTATCTTACACATTTGTAGAGTAATGATGAGTGGTTCTTTGTTTCTTTCCTTTAATCTTTAAATCTTGTCTTTTACATTCTCTTCTGCTACTATTAAAGAAGTTCTTCAAACCCAGAATAAGAAAAAACCAACTATAATCTTGTCTTAGAGAGAAACCAATAGAAACAGTTCATATTTGTCAGTAGTACATTTAACGCTCAATGCAGAATTTGTGTGTTCTGCATTTCGAAATTCGAGGAATGTTAACTTATTAAGAGAGAGACTTAGAATTGGATATTAAATAAGTTTCTTCAGAAATTTTTTGGGTTTCATCAGTTGAAGATAGGAGAAGATGCCAGCAAAATTCATTCATAATTTACCAGATGAAAATCCAGATCTGCAGAAGCAGATTGGATGTATGAATGGTATTCTTCAACTGTTTGACCGCCACCATTTTCTTGGCGGTGGCCGCCGTGCAATTGGCCAGAACCGCAAGAGTCTTCCATCATCAGGTATATAGTCTTCCAGTTTATTTTCAATGCAAGTTACCTTCTGTATAATCAGTAATATGCATACTTATAAATGAGTAGTTACATAGTTTAATTTTCTTGCAATAGTACTTTTTCAGTTATAGTTTCTTCTTATAGGCTTCTTTTTTAATTATTATTATTATTATTTATTTATTTATTTGCAGCTTGTAAAATTTCCAAATTTTGTTGGTCAGTGAAACTGGGCATCTCCATCAAATACTAAATTTAGCATTTTAATCAACAGCCTTATAGACTTTTAATTAGCCTCATAGCCAAGAATTAGAAGCTCTTAATCCCATTTTCTTATAATTCAATTTTTATCACAATAATTAAGCTTCTATCATTTTGTGGGGCTACAGCTAAAATCATTAAGTATAGGCTTCTTTAAAACTGCCTTTGAATTGGGGAATATACTTTTCAGCACCATTTTCTTTTTTCAAGAATCTTATAGTTTTAATATTTCTGCATTTTTATGATTATAATTATTGTTGTTGTTGTTGTTTTGGCTTACCCTGTTTTGTATTCCAAGCTTGTTACATCTAACAATTTTAGCTTTTCTCCAGGACAAAGTGGCAACGACAGTAAAGAACAGAAGAATGCAGCCCAAAACACCACAGTAAGCAAGCACTGAGAACCTTGATCAATTGTTTAATATATGTATATATATTTAACAAAAATATTTAACTTAAAAATTGTTTCAGGAAAAAAATCAAAAGAAGGCCATCAAAGAGAAACAGAGAGTCTCCACTGAATCATCAAGAACCTCGTTTTCCTCTGCATGTTCTTCTAGTCTTTCATCTTTAGAATGCAATAATGTTCCACAGCTCGAACCATGTTCTTTCAATCAAACCATTGTTCCTGATGTTCATGCTCGAGACTCGCCCGTATACCAACCAAATGCTTCTTTCCGGTCAAGCCAGCAATCCCCTGATCTCAGAGATGTTGTCAAAGACTCCATTTACAGAGAAGCCCGTGGCTTATCAGTTAAAACTGCAAACAAAGGTGAAACTGGGGGCCTAACCTTGAAGTATTTTGATTCTCCAAGACCTTTCCAGCATCCTGAATCTGTAAACCCTAAAGTTTCAGGTTCAAAGGAACCATTCCAAGTTCTTCATAAGCTTCGTGAAGCACCTCCTAAATTGAGTGGAGGGAAGACTTCGACATTGAAGGATGCTCGACGGTTCTCTTGTGATGGAAGGGAAACAAGAGATGCATTGAAATCCACCATAAAGCTCAAGGAGCTCCCAAGGCTATCATTGGACAGCAGAGCAGTACCAGTAAGGGGTTCCACTATTGAAATGAAATCAAATGATCTTTTAGGAAATTTGGAGAGAGCAGATGGTAAATTGAACAATTTCTCAAACCAAGACGAAGAACCTGAAAGCCGTACACGACTGTCTAATGTTGTAGCCAAGTTGATGGGATTGGAAGCTCTCCCCAATTCCATGTCAACCGATGGGAATATGGCAAGAGAGATCAAAGCACATCCAGGTGTAGAAAAGAATACTTCCCTTGGATTATCAAGAACTACTGATGAGAACAAGCAAAACACAATTCCAGGCTCACCAAGAAATCTTCACAAGGAACCTACCTCACCCCGGGTGAGAAATGTTCATTCAGTCAAGAAGCCTATCCCAAACTCAAAGATTCCAATAGAAACAGCACCATGGAAGCAACTAGATGGAAACAGAAATTCTCAGACACCAGCTTTGAAGAATCGGACAAATATACCAAAAGCACCGGACACCTCTCTCACTGTTTATGGTGAAATACAGAAAAGATTGGCACAGCTTGAGTTCAAAAGATCTGGTAAGGATCTTAGAGCTCTTAAACAAATACTTGAAGCAATGCAGAAGACCAAGGAGATATTAGAGACCAAAGCTGCAAGGTTAGAAACTGAGCCTACTAGTAAAAGCAGTATTCATCAGAACTCAAAGTCATCCAGTCAATGCAATCTCCAGAGTAACAGCCCCACTACCCTTACCAGGCGGACTGATTCCCCAAAAAGTTTTAAATCCCCAATTGTGATTATGAAACCAGCCAAACTCATCCAAAAAGCCAGTAATCCTTCTTCTTCAGTAAACCCAGTTGAGAGTTTTTCAGTTCTTCATGAACCCCAGACTGCTGACTTTGCAGATGGCAGAACTGCTAAAGATCTAACTCCTAGAGCCAATCATCTTAAGGATCGATCTAGTCCATCCTCCCGTACAACTGACAAAAATACTGTTGCAAGATTGACAGGACAGTTTCAACCTTCAAAGGAGCCTCAGTCCAGTGCTAGAGAGAATACCAACTCTGTTAAGAGCTCGGGAACCTTGAACCTAAGACAACCGAAAAAGCTTGGATTGGAGAAGCAAGCTCGTCAAACAACCCCATCATCAGAATCAATCAGGAACAGAAGGCAATCCAGTAGACAACGAATAGAATCAGGATCCCCACACAGAAAATCAGGACCGAAATCTCTCAATTTGCAGCCAAGTGATGATGAATCCAGTGATATTGGTAGCGATGTGAGAGATTTGAGCCACCAAGGGGATGCATTGTCTATGCAGTCAGAGAGCACCATTAGCTTGGCGTCACAGGTTGATGAAGAAGTCTCGAGCACTGACAGATCTAATAAGGCAAATATCAGCTTTATCCAGAAAGCTCAGCAGAGACAAAGAGTACGTCTCCTTCCCCTTGTTCTTCTGTTTAACATTTATACTGTCTGCTTGACAGATTCATTTTCTCTCATACAGAAACCAGTAGCAAGATCAACTGCAGAACCGGTAGCAGCTCCCTCAGAACAACCAAGTCCAGTGTCTGTTCTTGATGCAACATTCTATGTTGACGACTTGCCATCTCCCATTAAGAAGAAATCAATTGCCTTCAAAGGTGAGAAACCAAGTTCCACCTTTTAGTTGTTTGTGAACGGACGAAGTTTTACATTATCACTTTCCAGATAATATAATTAATCAAACTCCTTTAGTTAGGGATAACAGAAGTACACTGGAGATTTAAACAGTTACGATACATACTCTGGTGAAATATAAGAAACACAAAGGCAATATATGGTAGAAAAGTACAGATCATATCTATAAATGACTACTAGAAATTATACACGAGCAAGTCTAAGAGAGGGAGAGACACAGAGAGAGAGAGAGAGAGAGAGAGAGAGAGAGAGAGAGAGTTCTTACGGTTATGTCTACAACAATATGCATTATTTTTTAGTTCTCATTCAATTGTCTTGTTGCAGAAGATGAAGTTGTGTGGAGTCTTGAGGAAGCAAATCACTCTTGCAGCAACAACTCCAGTCTCAACTCTATGATCAATCATAAGAAAGTGGAAAACATCCATTTCTTAGTTCAGAATCTCAGAAAGCTGTTATCTATTCATGAGGAACCCTTCACTGATGGAATTACACCCCTTTACGATAGCAAAAACCCAGACCATAAATACGTTTCAGATATCCTATTAGCATCAGGTATCCTGAAGGATTTTGAATCTACTTTTACAATTGTACACCGCCATCAAGCAGGCTACCCAATCAACCCCAATGTATTTCTCGCTCTAGAACAAGCCAAGGCAAGCACAAGGTATTCAAATGATGAGGAGAGTGGTATGAAGACTGCCCAGTCAGAATATCATATCAAAATCCAAAGAAAACTTTTATTTGATGTTGTGAATGAAATTCTAACCCAAAAATTACTTCTGGAAAGTTCTTACAAGTATCCTCTCTTACCAAATATACCAGAAGGGAAAAGACCAAGAGGACAGCAACTTTTAGGGGAATTATGCTCAAAGGTAGACAGAATGCAAGTTGATGCCTCAAATTGCAGTTTAGATGATGAGAATGACAGTTTGAGAAGCATCTTACAGGCAGATTTGATGCAGCACTCAACATATTGGACAACTTGTAGTAGCGAAATTCCAGGGCTGGTTCTGGATATTGAGCGATTGATTTTTAAAGACTTAATAAGTGAGGTTGTGAATGGTGAGGCACTTGCTCTGACAGTGCAATCAGGCGGGCACTGCAGGCAACAGCTTTCCAAGTAGCACTTTCCATGGAACTATTTCAACACAATTATTCAGTCTCTCCCTCTTCCGGTGTTCAAATTTGGGGATTATTTAATTTTATCATTTACATAATGGATGCAAATCAAAATAAGCTATTGAGTAAAAATTAGGTCTAGCATGTGTATGTTAAAGAAATAACAAAAATTTCAAATTACAATGAATACATAATAAGTATCCTTACCTTTAGCTATGTTACATTTAGCTATCTAACATGCACAATCTTAAATATATTCAATTTTCATGACGAGCAGTCAGTAAATATGCAACCGAGCAATATCTAACAGAGGTACTAACACCTACCTTTAAAGAATCAGAACAACAACAGAAACATTTTTTGTGATGCACGACTTGATTATACTAATGACATTCCTTGTATTGTTGTGTTACAGACTAGCATTCATAGATGCCCAGATCCATGGAGCATAAATGCTCCACATCTCATAATTTTAGACCACAGATTTGTTAAATATGCTTAGCTTCTAGCATCTAAGAAGAGAAGGATCATTCTTCAACAGAATAGTAATTTTTCATGTGGTAACGTTTAAGGAGCATTGACTTGTTAATATCTGTTAAATGGAATGATATCTGGTTTAAACATCATAAACATTTTGCTTCTTTTCCACCACCTTTTTTAGCAAGAAATAAAATAATAAAATAAAGAATAAAGAATAAGACATGCAAGCGGAGGCAGCACATGGCCAAAAAAAAGAAAAAAAAGTAGAATGTCAACTCTATAAGAAAAAGTGCCCAAAAAGGATTAACCCTGTGTACTGTCCTATAAAAACGCTATGACTTGTAGACAGAAAGAAAGAGAGAAGGTCCTATTATCAATCACTAAAAGTACATGGCGCCGTGAAAATTATATCACTAAGCAACAACTCCAAATTACTATAAATCACACCCTGACACAAGTTCAAATGCAAATGAGAACAAAAATAACGCAAATGTGCGTGAATATTTTCACCAATGCTTAATAGAGCATCTATAACAATGTTCCCTGCAGCCCTGATTCTGTTTCCATGCTGGTTGCTTTGTCAAGACCTGCAGGTGATTGTCTGTCATGGACCCATGGTATTTTGCTAGGCAATGACCCTGCCTAATCAAAACCATTCCCAAAATGTTCCAAGTTCAACTGTCATTCACCATGTACCAGCTAGCAGAATGAATATAGTTCTTTAAGTTGATATTTACAATAGACAGTCAAACCACTCAGTAAGGACTGCTGGTTTTAATGCTTTTATCAAATTATGCATACAAGAGATAGAATTTTATCAGTCAAAAAAAGAAAGAGAGGAAGTACATACTAAATAAAGACAATAAGACATTCTCCTAAAAACAAATATTAATGATTGGAAAGACTATGCAATCCCATCAGATACCAGCTAAATGAGCTCTTCTAAAATTTCTAGAAATTAAACACCATAAGGAGGCTGAAAAGCCCGAGTAACTGCAGAAGCACATACTCATCCAGCAAAAATCTGCTATTCCTTGCGATCGATCAAAGATAGCAACATTGCAGAGCCCTGCAAACACTTAAAGCAAATTTGCAATATTCTTCAAAGTTTCTTGCAAATTCTACTTTCACCAAATATACCAAAAACTCCACTTCAAGTAACCCATGTAAAACGGAAGAGAAAGAGAGAGAGAGATAGTGATACACTAATAATGACTTCAGTGTGCTCGTCACTTGCAATAGATTGTTAGTGTTAATCCTATTAGACATGAAGACCAACAAAAGTCCTAAACTTTAGAGGACAATTTAGCCTTTCATCTACTATTGGCTATAAGAAAGTCCAACTCCTCCCCTCTGACCCCATAGAAAATTGAAATATTAAAAAATATTAAATAGGGGGAAGCCATCGCTCTCTCTTATTCTTAGCATCTAAATATAGAAATTCCCAGAAACAATATCCCAGCCAAAGTGTAGAAATCGCTAGTGGAGGCATTATGAAAGCTATAAAGACTACAAGGCAAGCAAAGGATACAGAAAATGGCAAATTCTCCAACCACAAGTCTTCTCAGAAAATGAAAACATGGTCTAATTGCTAGCCTTATTTCACTGAAGGAAAAAGTTTGTAAGAAAAGAGTAAAATTTCCTAGGGCTTCCATCTCTAGCATTTAATCTAGCCTTTGCAATGGACAATTTTTTTCATGTAAGACATCCTTACAGCTAATCATCGAATACCAAGAAGGATTTGGTTTAAGGGAACTGCATCACATTTCTTGATCAAGAGAATGTTTCTGAACACTAAATTACATTGTCCAGACCTATTCTAGATCTCAATTCTCGACTTACAAAATAAATCTCTATGGACCATATAACCTCACTTATTATCCCCTACTTTGAACTAAAGGAAATCAATAAATGTCCTCCACTCTGTCATCCCAAGAGGACCCTGGATAGAGAAAAATTATAAAGGAACACTAGGCAAACAAAATTAATATGACCTCCTCAAAGGCAAAACGGCATCTTCCAACCATCTAGTTGCCAAACACCTTCTGAACTATAGGATCTTAAGAACAATAGAACAGAGACTACCCTACAGACAAATCCCCCAGTTACAGGTCATTGTTAGATACATACTGGCAAAAGACCAAAATTAAATGCATTCTTAAGATTGAAATGCATTCTAATGAAACTACCTTTAGCCAAGTTAAATTTCAAAACCCAGAATGTTCAGAGAAAAATGTGCTGTAAACTCAATGTATTAAAATTATTTGAATATAAAAAGAAAATGCCACAAGAGGGTGGCTTTGGTGTAACGGTAAAGTTACTCCACTTGTGACCTAGAGGTCATGCGTTCAAGCAATGGTAAAGCCTCCCTACAAAAAGAAATAAGGGGAAATCTTTGTATATCAACCCTTCCCAAAGCCCACATTTTTGGAATGCTTCAAGCACCAGATCTCCCTTTATAAAAAGAAAATGCAATCACAAACAAGAAAGAAAACAATGTATCTAATTTATTGCACGCAAACAGTGGACTACAGGAAAAAAATTCAAAGCAAATAAATAAAATAACTTGGAAAATATTTTTGAGAAAATTTTGATTTTTGTTGTTTAATTGCAATACAGAGATTTAGTTTGAACTTATTTTATCTGCGAATAATAAAATGAAATGAATTTTACATTTTTCTATTTATGGTTGAATTGAAGAGAAAATTACACCAAAAGAGGATGACCATAGATGATAACACAATAGTGAATATAAGCCAACATGGTTCTCTTCTAATTTACAAGTTCGTCAAAAATTCAGAAACTGACTTCCCAATTGGAATATAACTCAGTTTACCCTTTTGACCTACAAAAGAAAATGCCGAATAAAGCATTAACCAATTATTTTTAAGTATTCCAAACATTGGAAAATATGTTGCTGGAGAAAAAAATCTTCTGTAGAACAAACGGAACCCCAGTCCTAAATGTTTTATCCACTTGAAGTTTTCTTCTTAAGACAATATTTGGTAATTTTACTAAACTGTCATGATAATAAATGCACGTGAAAAATCTAAAAAGAGGGGCAAAAGCTCAGCCATAATAAAGAAGATATTACGGGGTTGGAAATAAGCATAAACCTGCAAGGCACTAGTGAATGCATATCTTCTCAAAAAGTTGACTGCTAGAAATGTGCAAAAACATTGGACAAAAAAGGTAGATAATTGTAAAGACTTGGAGTCCTAGAGCTTTTTTTTTATTATTATTTATTAGATTGTGGAAACAAATGGCCTTTCAAATGCATTAATTCCCAGTCACAGTCATAGAGCACTCACTATTATCATTTCTGATTTGAAACAACTTTACATTAGTTACAAAATAACTTTATTCAAATTTTACTTAAATTCACTATGTTTAGTGACATGATAATGGCAAGAAAAAGTAAAGCCTACCTTATAGAACTCTGCATCTTTCATCTGCACATGATAGTAAGTGGTAGCAAATTTTGGACTTCCACCATGAAATAAAAGCAAAAAATGAAAGCTTAAAAGCCTAAAGTGGTTCTATAACATGTTGACCATAAACCCCGATGCAACAGATAAGATGCATATTCAAACTTTGGTTTCCCATACAATATTCTAATCAACAATGCAATTATGAAAGTTCAAAACGCAAGCCATTCATTTTTCAGCCTTAGTTCCACTCCAGAACATAAAGAAAATGCTTCTGAAAAGCAGCTAACTCTTTAATAAAAATGTTAGCTAAAATAACACGATATAATGATTCAAAATTCAATTATGTTGAAAACAATTCATTCCATGCGTTTTTGTTTTCTGGATGTTGAGCAAAGTTCAGTGTGAGCAGAAATGGAGAAAGAAGAAACAAGAATTTCCACTAAAAAGAATCATTCACTAACAAGGATATATGTTGACAAACTGACATGCACATACCTTCAAAACTTGTTAAAGTGGGAACAGTTCCCCTTATCTACAGCCATATGCTGGCAACCACAAGCCCTGACTTTAACAACTCGGAACCAGCTTCTGCTGCTAGTTTCCTAACCAAGTATAGAGATTCTAACGGAACCTAATTTACAACTGTGTCAGTTCCTCTGGGTTCTCTGTAGGTTGCTTTAGAATTATCTCAGCTCTCCTTTTCTTGTCATCCTTCTCAATATCCTTTCCAGACAATGGGCTAACCTTGGCAAAACCCTTACAGTGTGAACTTAATTCTGTGGACTTCTTTCCAACCCCAATCTTAAATTGTACGGCAGGTCTTTGACTCAAAAGAACCTTCTTCTGGCCCTCATCAGAATCACATAACCTGCTCTTCATTGCTTCAATGGATGGAGCAAATGTATCCAGCACTGACACATGGTTATGTAGAAGACTTTGCCCAATAGGATTTCTCTCAGTAGCTTCATTTGAGAGCTTAGCTGGAGGAATAACGTGGGACACTTCCTTCTGTCCAAACTGTAAAGGTGCAGCAAGAAATGGGTTACCTTCAATGGCAAGTTTTGCCTCAGAACCTCCAACAGGAGCAACAGCAAAAGGTCCTCCAGACCCATTACAAGGCAAATGTTGCTGCAAGTTCAATACAGACCTATCTGTCCTTGCCAGCGGTCTTACCAACTCAATGTTTTGTGTGTTAGAATCAGAAGCCCCTTTGTTCCCAGTGGACAACTGGAGGTAAGTCTGAGGATCAGGAAATGCAGGTAGCCAAGCTGGAATGTGCTCCTCAGGAGACCCCTCACCAATTTGCAAAAAACTTGGAGCTGGCTTCCTTTCTCTAACAACTGGGAAAGGAGGAATAGAATAGGCAAATGGGATTTCCTCTGTGATCGTAACATACTGAACAAGTTCCTTAACCACACCTGAACTAGCAATACAACGATCATTATCAGAAGCGCCAGTAAACCCTTGTGGAGAACCCAATTCTTCCAATCCTTGAATAATATCAAATGTGTTACTACCTGTTCTACATGCTAAATTAGCGTAGGATTGTGCAAGCTTTCCTAGATTGTGTATATACTGGACAGTGACGTCAGATAACACTTCAAGAGCAGACTGCTGGAAACTCTGAAATCCAGTACTCTCGCATACTTGTGCAACAGCTATCTTTGCAACTGCTCGGGAGAATTCGTCGGCACTTGTACCAGATTTTCTCTTTGCATGCAATGATTTTTCATGCACTCTTCCACTCTCCCCACCTCCATGGCTCATATTCAACACCTCATATCACTTCACCTGATATTAGACATCCGAAAGTACCATTCTCACACCCATAAATCACCAATTCATTGCATAAACCTCGTTTGATTGCTGTAAGAAAGTAGGAAAAGAAAATAAAATCCACATTTTAGAATCTTAAATAGTTCATTAAACCTCTAAACTGGGTCTAATAAGATAAATACTGGCCCTAGTCTCAAATTTAGTCCCTACTTTAATGACTAAAATAATTCCATAAAAGAGAAATACACAGATAAAAAAAATCAGGCAACATCGAAGGCAACCCATCACAAAATCAAAGGAAAAACATTGCCTCTCCAACTGATATACACCTAGTACTTCCACTCCATAGTTCCAATGAGACATCCACACTGTTAATTTTTTTTATCATTTCTTCGACATTTTTAGCCACCCAATGCAAATTCAAGCAAACCCTAGACAAAACCAATCCAAAACAGCTGAATGCTTACCGTTTGCATTCTAGGGTTTGCAAAAGGACCCAGGCATCGGAAGACCATAAAGCATATTATCGAAGCTTAGAGAGCATTGAAACAGAAATCCGGAGCTATAGTGAGCAGCAATCGAGCACCGATGGAACCCTAGCTAAAGAGGGAATTAGAATTGGAAAGGTAACAGAGGTAATTAAGGGTTTTGGTTTTGGACTATGTTGAAAATAAGGTTTAATTGAAATTTAAACCCTGGTAAAACCCCATGGAATCACAGGAGAGTGAGATTTGAGAATTGAGTTCGACAGAGAGGAGCTGTTACACTGTTACTTATAGACGGGGAAACGAAATTAGCTTAACTGGAGCAATGATAGCTTCGCGTGTGTGTGGAATAAAATGCGCTGTAAGGGCGGCTTGTTTCTGTAAAATAAATTACAGAAAAATAATTTATTTAAATGATTTATTTTTTATTATTTAATTATAATGTTGAAAATTATTTAAAAATATTAATGTATTTATTATGTGAGACTATAAAAAAATGTTAATAATAATATATATTTTATAGTTTAAAAATTTTATTATTAAATATGAAAAGAATGTAGAAAAAAATATAAATTATGAAATCCGCTATTGGCGGTGGCCAGTGATGTAGCCGATGGTGGTAGCTGGTGGTGATGATCGGTGGTAAATGGTGACTAATAATAGTAATTATGATAATTAATAAATTAAAAAATATGAATTTATAAGATTTAACATAAATTTTTTATTCTTTCGAAAATAAAAAATTTTAAAAATAACTTAATTTTCTTTTGACTTAATAAAATATTTTCTGTTGAATTATCCTAAATAATAGAAAAATTATGAAAAGTATCTTTTTCAAAATTATATTTGGGAAACAAAGAAAGCTCTAATGTCCACATTATTGTTGACAGCTGTCAACATTTCCAAATCGCTTAATTTCACCTCCAATTCATTTTAGTTTATCTCTCCGGTCTCCGCTAACAAAGATGGGATTAGATTGCAAATTATTAAAGAATCTTGATTTTGCAAATTAACCTATAAATTAGCAGCAAATGTCATTTTGCTTCTTCGGTTCTTCCTACATGGAATGAAAAAAATAATTAATAATTAATTTTCTTAATTTTTACCATTATCTTTACTATATGTAATAATTAAATTTAACAATTTCTTCAAATTCATCTTATCACTCCTCTTTTCTTTTTCTTTCTTAATTTTATTGGCAGATTAATGGAGATAAAATTACAATTAAAATGATTATGCGAATAAAAAGTGTTTTAATCAAATTAAAGAGTACTTTTTATTATATTCTCTCCATCTCATTACTTTAGGCAATGTTTTTTTCACAAAGATTAATGAAGTAATTAGGTTTTTTTTCCATTTTTCCTTTTTTTTTTTTACTCTCAACACATCGTGAAATAGCATTAAAGACAAATTAAATATGGATTATTTTATATAAACTTACATACAATTAATGCATTTAAAAAAAAGGACAAAACGAATTTTGTACTTTAGGCAAAATGGATTTCAAGTAAGTATTCCCTAAGTAAATGAAATGCCCAAATTAAAAATTTTATCTAAAATAATACTAAAATGGATGGCGTAATTTACATGTAAACATATAAAAATGGACGAACAAATTGTTTTAATATTAATTATATTTTCATTGAGCAAAATCCCCAAGTAGGAATTAATGTAATTTGACAACCAAATAAGCATCGGATTATAAATATATTTTATATTGAGATTATAACTATTTTAATAAATTTTATAAAAAACTACGATTTTAAATATTGGTAATTAGTTGAAAAATGTTTATATCGTTTTAAAATTTTATAAATAAAACATGTAAAATTATTCCTAAAATCTAATTACAATGACTTTTTATTTTGCATTTTCAATATAATAGATCTATCTTATGAGATTATATTTGGTATAAATAAACCTAACAAAAATCCAAAGTTAATAGACTAAAAGAATTTTAAAAATTAAGAGGCCAAATCAAAAAAAGAAAATTACTATAAAAAAAAATTTTGCATCTAAGGACCACGCCAAAATATCGAGACATAAAAAATGGAGTCTTAATCCCCTCTCAATAGGTAAGTAGTCTCATCCATCCTATCCTATTTTTTGGGATGAGACAAGAATTCGAGTCTATGGATTAAGATAGAATGGATCGAGTTGTGAATCAATCGGGTTTTTGTAGACTTATTAAATTATTTTTCATCAAAAAAGATTAAAAAATTACTATTTTCATCGATTATAATCAAACAAAATTCATTTATATAAATTTTAGTTAAAAAAAAGAATAAATGATGTACATACTAAAGTTATAATAGAGGATTTTTAATAGTTATTTTTTAGTTCATAAAAGTGTTAAATATAATAAAATAATGAAAATACTATATATAATTTAACTTTATACGTATTTTATGAATTTTAACTTATCATTATTTTTGCCACCATTGTTTTTAACCTGATTTAAATTTGATACTTATTTAATTTAATTATGAATATCATTTGAAAAATAAACAATGATAGCATTACATACACACAATAATCCAGTATCTAGATTAATCAAAGTCAATATTTTCAATCGCACTGATCAATCTTTTCATTTTTGTTTAATAGAAAAAATTATTCAAAAAATCTTACTTAACAAATACTATGAATAACAGATGAACTTACGTTGAAAAATATATTTAATTACTTGATTTATGTTATATTTAAAAAATGCATATTATTTTTTCGTATTATTACTTTATCAGTAATTGCTATTGTAAAAAAACTAAAATAAAAAGGATGAAATGATTTTTATGGACATAATTTGAAATTCATAAAAAAACACAACTAGAATTTTAAAGAAAAAATAGGACAAAAATTTTCAATTTTTGAGACGGAAATTAATAGCAATTTAAATTTTATGGAAGACTTATTATATCCCTAAAATTACAAATTTTAATAGTATTACATATTTTCCAGCAACAACAGTACTTAGAGAGTTTTGACTTCTATATATAAAATATTGATTTGTGGTTAGTATAACTTCTAAAATAATAATATTTATATTTTTCAATAATATAATAAGTGAAACAACCCGAATTTCTAATTTCAAAACATTTTCCAATTGAATTTTATGTACCGACAGCCTGGAAATTAATATAAATATTTTAGTATGAATACTGTGAACCTCCTTTTTGCTTGATTTTAATCAAAACTCTCCTCCTCTCTTCTTGAAACAACCCGAATTTCTAATTTTATAACATTTTCCAATTGAATTTTATGTACCGACAGCCTGGAAATTAATATAAATATTTTAGTATGAATACTGTGAAAAACCGAACCGAAAACCGATTGTAAAGCCGTGAACCAATCACAAAATCGAAGATTTGGGCCGAACCGAACCGAACCGGACCGGTTCGACCCAAACCATCTAGAATTTTCTTTTCTTTCTATTTCTATTCTAGGCACGCTACACTCCCCTTCCCCAACATTTTTCTTTCTGCGCTTCGGCCGATCTCCGGCAACACCAATCTCCGCACCTTTCTCCTCCTTTCTTTCTTCTTCTTCTTCTCTCTTCTTTTCCTTTTCTTTCTTTCTTTCTTTCTTTCCCTTTCTTCTTCCCTGCACCTTGCATTCGCACCACTGTCAGCAGGCCTCCAGCGGCTCCAGTTGAGCGCCACTTTGCCCATTCCTCACTGGCCCGCTCGTCACCAGGAGACCTCTGTTGGCTCGTTCCGCCTTGTCCTAGCGTCACGCAGACGCCAAGATCGCGCAGTCAGGACCTCTGTCAGGTCTGGCGCGGCCCACAGCAGCAGCTCCAAGCTGCGAGTCCTCGCTGCCAGCCGCCTCTCTTCGCCTCTCTTCCGCCTCTCTCAGCACTGCCGTTCAAGTTCGATCACCGGCAGTCCTGCTTTCTTACTTGACTCGCGCTTCTTTACCCGACTCGCGTAAGAAATTTCGATCTAGCATAATTAATTAACGTTAATAGTGTTAATGTTATTTAGTTAATTTAGTTAGTTGTGTTAGTTAATGTTGTTAGTAGTTAATTAATTAACATTAATTGTGTTAATGTTAATGTTATTTAGATATGAAATAATAGTTAATTAAATTAATTAGGTTAATATTAGTTGATTAAACTAAATTAAATTAACTAATATTAGGTAATGAAATCAATTTTATTATTTGTAATTAATTAATCTAGCTAAGTTAATGGTAGAAATGTTAGTTAATTAAATTAACCCTATTATTTGTGGTTAATTAAATGGTAGTTAATTTAATTTGGGTAGATGTGAGTAGTTAATAGGCTTTATAATTTTATATGTTAATTTAATTAAGATATAATGTTACATTGTAATGTATAAAATGGATTGTTGTGGTGATGTTGAAGATTTAAGGAGTTGATGGGGAAAATGTTGTTTTGATTAAATTGCCGCGAACGGATGGGCCGTAATGGGGAATTTGATATCGTTGTTTGAGACTGTTGATATTGTTAACAAGGTTATAGATAGTCGCATTTTTAGGGGAGATGGCCTGCCAAGCTGAATTTCGGTAAGAACTTAGATTAGATTTTAAATTAACATAGTAATTAATAAGTTTTTTAAATAAATTCTATAAATATAAGTACTCTGATTATTATTTATTATCATTTGTTTTATTTCATTTAAGTATTTCGAATATTTATTTAATTCATTTTCATTGTTATTGTTCTTATCATTATTATTATTTGTTGGATCTTATTATTGTTTGTTGTTAACTACTATTACTTTTTATTTGCATTTGATTTTGGAATGCCTAAATTGTGCATTGCATGTTCAACTGATCAATATGTTTGCATCTACTTGCAATGTTTGATTAATTGCGTTGTGATAATGCTATGCTTTGTTTGTGTGGAGTTGGGATGAAGTAGGTCACCATGGGTTTGTGAGGATGGTTGGACCGTCGGCCAAGTAAATGGGAGATCGGCGCCCCCGTGTGTACCTACCGTTACCATTACCGTTACCGTTATCATTAACCACAGGATGGCTACTTGTTGTTGCGCACCTGATAATCTAGATTTGATTGGAGCCCGCAGGGTGGCCTCCTGTTGTGTGCGCTTGATGATCTAGATTAGATGGAGACCACCGAGTTGCCTCCTGTTGGTATATATATATAACTTGAGATGATCTAGATTGGAGGAGTACTATCTGACCTATTGGTATGGAAAAGAAAAGAGAGAATGGACAAACAATGAGAGGGCTGGTCAAATGAGGATTAGACCGGTCGGCCAGGTATGGGGGATCGTCTCCCTGGAGCACACGTATAAGAGGGCGAGCCACATGTGAGGACGACTCGTTGGGGTTTTAGGTTACGCCATTAACTAATTTCCACTTGTTTGATTATTTGAAGGTGACATTACTTGTGAGTGCTGGTGTTATGCCATATGATTGACTGTAGTATGCTCATTTTAGAATATTAGGGTGCATTATGCGTGAATGTGTGTGATGTGTATTATTTATTATTATTCACTAAGTTGCAAATAATATTACTTCTTAGAAAACTCACATGTTTTGGTTTATTTTTTTCCAGGAATTAAGTTGTTTTCTTTAATCCAGTTTAGGCTATGTTTCTTCGGCGCAGGGCATAGGAAATTTTCCTGGTTCGTATAATTATTTCAACTTGTAAATTATCGCGTATAAAGCTATGTTATACCAAAGAATTAAGTGATCGCATTGTAGAATTTACATATATTTAGCCTGTAAATTAACATGACAAAATAATTCTGTTAAGCCCATATTAGAATGTTGAGTATTGTAAATTCGGCTCGAACTATAGAATGCTGTAGAAGATAAACTTTGGCCGAGAAAATAATAAAATATTGAGGTTTATCTTTCATAATAAACTATGGGGCTGGAATGTTTAAAATTATATTGAGAAATAATAAATTTTTAGTGTTTAGGCTTACTACGGGTTTCGGGGGCCTTAAGCTTACCTGGGGCCCTAATGTGCCGGTCCGCGTCCCATGGAATCGGTCGTGACAAAAGTTGGTTATCAAGAGTAGGGTTTTAGGACACAACTGCGGAGTATAGGTATCAGAGCTTAGGTTAGGGTTTTAGGACATAACTGCGGAGTATAGGACCATTTCTTTATGTTGGGATCGGCCGTAACCAACATAAGGAAGGAAACTTTGTGATTTCCCTCTCTGGGGATGGTGGACGCACTAGACTCTATGAGGTGGGAAAACCCACACCTATTGTATATAAATCAATAAACTATAGAAGAATTAATTGAGGAATAGAGTGAAAGTAGTGGGTAGTAGGATGAACCCATCCCTATACCCTTAGGTTAGGGAATAGAGTAATACCTGATAGTAGTGGATTGGCCTGATCACCCAGTACACTACTTTTCATGTGAACTCTATTCCTATTAGTGAACAGGATAGTGTAGAGAATAAATAGGTTTTCCAATTGTATGGTGGATTGATGAATTTTGGGTGATTAGGAATCGGTATTTTAGTATTCAGTTCGGCTACTAAATTTCTTTAGAATTTCTTTTTATTGTTTTATTTACTTGATATTTGATATTTAAACTTAAAACCCCATTTCAATTTTGAATTCAAATTGTGTTATGATAAATAATTTGAAATTGATTATTTATATAGAAAATTATTTTTGAAAGTTGTCTATTTATATCACGGGGCCAAGGTCTATTTATAATCAAAAATTGTCTATTTATATCACAGGGCCGGTGGGATAAGATAAAGGGGTGGTAATGATAATGATAACAATGCTATAGGTAAGTAGGTAGTTCGCAGTCAAGATAGAAACACGAATGTTGGAATGGTCAGGTAGGCAATTTCGGGTACAGAAGTTGAGTTGCTACTAAATTTGGAGTATAGGATTGTTGGCAATAGAAATTCGAGGTCATAGTAATAGACTTAAGTTTCCTGTGAGTTTTAATCAAGTGACATTTTAATATTTTAGGGATCAATATTTTTAATTTTTAATATTTATTGAATTCAAATGGATATATAAACAAATATTTTTTAAAAATTCATTTTCTAAATATAATGGGATTTTAGTCCGAAAAAGGAAAGCCAAGGACAGGTGTACCCGGCTGAAGTCCAAATCTTGGAACTTGGTATGGGTTTGTGGATGGTTAATGAAACAACCCGAATTTCTAATTTCAAAATATTTTCCAATTGAATTTTATGTACCGACAGCCTGGAAATTAATATAAATATTTTAGTATGAATACTGTGAGAAACCGAACCGAAAACTGATTGTAAAGCCGTGAACCAATCACAAAAAATCACTTGATTGCTTGGGAAAATCGGAAGATTTCGGGCCGAACCGAACCGTTAATCACGAACCGGTTCGACCCAAACCATCTAGAAATTCTTCCTTTCCTTTCATAATTTCTAGTGAACCTCAACTTCCACCTTCCCCACATTGTTCTTTCTGCGCTTTCGCGATTCTCCGGCAAGACAAGTAGGCCATCATCCGCCACCTTCTCCTCCTTTTCTTTCTTCTCTCTTCTCCTTTTTTCCTTTTCTTCTTCTCTTCTTTTCTTTCCCCCTTTCTTGCTTCCCTGCACCTGCATTCGCACCACTGTCGCAGCAGCTCCCAGCGGCTCCAGGTTGAGCGCACTGCCTTCTCACTGCCGCTCGT
>NW_023591398.1:394673-411324 GCF_014843425.1 Jatropha curcas | reverse complement strand
TTGCTCGGAATCTTTAACCTAAGAAAGCATAGTCTGGCCTGTAATATGAAGCCGTTATTAGGGATAAACTCCTTTTAAGATCCCTACGTATTGGGTGGCTTTCCGAATTGGACTGGTGGCAAGGTTTCATGCGTCACCGTAAGTAACATTTTCAGGTCTGTAGAAACCTTTATATAACTCCTCTTCTTGCAATTTGACATTT
Organism: Jatropha curcas; assembly: GCF_014843425.1. Next base: position 411,122 of record NW_023591398.1, on the reverse strand, counting down.
TCTTTTCCTAAATTTTTCATTGATTTTTCCATAAGGCAAACATTATCTTGTATGCAATGCATCAACTATGATCAATTCTCTTCATGCAATTTATCTTGCAGTTCCATAAGGATAAATTTGTCAATAGCTTATTGTCTATATGGAATTTCAATAACATCATCACCATATTCCGCTAGGACTAGATTTCCTTCTGAAAACAATCCGAAGGTGTAATGCCCATCCCTGTTTCATATTAAAATGGTACTTTCCCTAAAATAAAGAGGACATTTTTTAATCATAAACAAAATCAAGTATGGACAAAGATTCAGTTGGAAAATAAATTTGTCAACTGCTTAAAGCAGTAGCTCCTCATTTTGAAATAACCATAGGGGTCCTTTTTTAATAAGTTTGTTAGGCAAGTTGTAAACCATATTAAGTTTCTTTTAACTTCATACATGTCCTAATCCCAATTGTCCTTAAAGGAGAAAATAATGGCAATTCAATTAATACTTTTGCTCCTAAGTGCACAAAGGGCGTCTAAGGAAAAGCTATCTTTACAGTATTGCAATGGTATAAGGTAACGGAGTGAAACTCAGCCTGCATCTTTGAAAGTTTAGTAGGTAACTTTAACCTTGGAGCATTATGGAACTCATACCTCAGTCCTAGAAGTGACTGTTGACACATCTTCCCAACTTACGTTTCTTCGAGATCAAATTTCTTTAAGGAAACTCGTTTACATAGTTTGGAATTTGTGGGTGATAGCTTCACATGAGTTGACATTGTTGATATGCAAATTTTTTAAGATAGGTTTAATCAATAAAAATTCGTAAAGAAACTGGCTTATCTTTGGACCTCCATGCTTCTTGAGCTTTGCGAAAAAAGGTGGCCTAATCGAGAAGCATTAGAATAACTCTTTAAAAATAACATTGGTCCTCCATCCTTGTCCTTTTTTCCTTTTTCTTGTTCTACGTCTTGATCCATGCAAATATTATTACTGTCACATGATCGGTTTCACAAACTGCAGCTCCACAAGTTGCAGTTATTGCAAAACATTAGCATCAATACCCGAAGGAAACTATTTTTCTACTAATTTTTTCCACTTCCGTAAGGCAATGGCAAGCTCAACATTCTCCCTATGGATTTCTTTTTCTGTGTTACTAGGAAGATTTCCCACTTCCGTGAGGAAAGTCAGGGCAAATTTTGCAAGCTGCCCTGAGCTTGTTACCGACTCTCCAATTTATGTATGGGAGGTTGATTAGACATGATTTTTGAATAACTTGTTTCAAAACTTTGAATTCTAACACATTTAAAATTTCATACTTTGACTACTTTATCATCTCTTTTGGTTAATTCCCCTTCCAGATAAAGTAATTTATATTAGTTAATTGTCCTATGGTCTATCTTGAATTGACTATTATACTCGGGCAGGTAGTGACTGATTTCCCCCTAACTTTGATTAATCAAATGAGGTGTTCCTCTCTAAAAAGAATAATATAGAGTACATTACGATTTTCAGCATTATAAGTATTGTGAATATGGACCGCGAACTTGTCTGTAACGCCCCATTTTTTTTTGCCTGTGTTTTTAATAGTAGTTTACGGTCTGTGAATATGTACCGACTGGTCCGGAAGTTGGTATAAATTGTTTGGTCCGGCGAAAAATTATCTTTAATGTTTTAATATTTTTTATTTAACATTTTTTGGAGCATTGTATGCAATGAGTTTCTTTATGGGTAGAAAGTAAGTAAGGACATATTTTTGGAAGAATTTAGATACTTAGTGGGAATAAGTGAATTATGGTGTTATTAAGTAAGGAAATTTGAGCAATTATTTTTTTAATGGAGGAAAATTGAGGAATTTTATTTTTTTAATGGAATAAATTAGAGACTTTTGTTGGAGATATAATAATATTTTGAAGGAATTTTAAATTGGAGAATATTTTGGAGGAGAAGACCAAAATACCCCTCCCAATTTGGAGAAAAGACCAAAAAAATACCGGACCCTTAGTTGCTTTAAATAAAGCAACTATCAATTATTGAGCACCAAAACTTTTGCGCTTCTTCTTCTCCATACACGTTTCCTTCTTCTTCTTCTTCTCTTCTCCTTCTTCTTCTTACAATTTTCTTCTTTCATTCCTACTTAGTAAAACTCCACCCGATCAACTTGATTTTAAGGCATAAATCTTAGAGAGTGAAGCTAGAGAAGTAATTTTGTGACTAATTTAAGGAATTTGGTGATTTTCCCTACTTGAGTCAAGTAAGTGATTTTATGATAAATGAAGTTATTTTTTGGATTTAAAGAGTTGTCTTTTAGCAATAATACATAGCGTTAATCATGCTCCAATTACTTCTTTTCCTTTGTTTAGATTTTGAGTTTCCTTGCCATGTAAGAAGGGTGGAGTAGCCCTTCTATAAGGATAAAGCAAGATCAAAGCTGAGAAGCTTTGATTAAAGCTTGTTAAAGCTTGTTTTGAAGGTTAGTGTTCATTAACACACTTACCTAAACTCAAATTTTGGATTTGTGTGCCTTTATGCTATTATTGTAAAAATATTTTGAGATTTTTTGTAATGAAATTGATTGTTTGTTTGAATTTTGGTTGCCATTACAATGCTCTTGGGGATGATGTTTTGATGAAAGTATTTATGTTGTGGTAAGACATTTCTAACCTTGTTATCTTTGTGGTTCATGTTCCTTTCATGGCTCAAGTAAAACTGAATTTGGAAAAACGAGATTTTGAGTGAAGATTTAGGACCATTTTTTTTTTCGGTCCTTTCTAAGTTTCTATTTGTGTTCTGAGTCCCTTCATAAAAGTTGTAGGTCCTATCTCTTAGCTTTCCACCCATCCTCTTGTGTCCAATTTGGGAAGATATATAACTCAACTTATGGCGCTGAAAAAACACCAAACTGGACTTCTGTTTGTGTCGGGCCACAATTGCATCACTGACTTTAGTGCCCATTTTGAACCCAGCTATAATGACAAAGAATTTAGGTTCTGAGGTTCTTCATAAAAGGTTGGTTTCCCTGTGTTCTTGAGAAATCCTCTAGTTCCTGGATGGTTTTAATTTGAGTGTGGGGTTTAGTAGGAATTCAAATAAACAATGGACTGGTCTACTGAATCAGGTTGGGTCTGTTAGTTGGGTGTTCCCTAGCTTTGTTTTTGTTATCTTCCATATTGATTCTGGTGCTGTGATCCCTTCATACATTTGTTATAATTTTTGTCTATGCTTTCTACACTGACATCTGATTTGATTTAATTTGGAGAGCCTCCAATACTACCAAAAGTTTATGGTTTTATATAAACAAAGCATAAGTCCATAGTTTTATTTTTTTGCCTGGAAATTTCTATGTTAAGTCATTTTGTTTTAAGTATGAGAAGATGAATCACTTAAGTTTAAATTAAGTTTTATATGAGACCCAACTAAAGAAAATGAATTTTATGAGAAAATGTTTTTTGGCTCTAATATACTTGGTGTGAATTTGATGCATGATTTGATTTTATTATGTATGATGAGCATGCTCGTCATTTGATGCCAATTATGATAAGAAGCTATGATCATATGCTAGGCAACGTGGGTGTCCTTTATGTTAGGGCGGACCGCGCTCTATAGTGTTATGAAAAAGGTTGGCGACCTAAGGCCAGTTTAAGAAATAAGCTAATGAAAACCTTATCTGCTCTTTTTCTGCCTAAGTGTATGTGAGCCCTTATAAACAATATTTTTAAAGGAAAGTGAAATAAATGAGATCACATTATGTTAAATAACTCTTAATTTACCCAAACTTATTTATGATATCAAATGAAATTTCTAAGCATGATGTGTTTGGGTGTGCATATGTTACGCATGTTTCAAATTTAATCATTTAATGTATATAAACTGATTGTTTTTAAGTACTGTTTGGTCATCAGCAAACATTGGTTTGTTTGTGTTTTATGAGCAATCAACTGAGTTTTTATAACCTCAGCGCGTTGAATTTTATCACCGCAGGTTGGAGATTGTGCTGCTGCTGTAAAAGAACCTGAAGAGTAAGCATTGCAGAGTTGAAGAGACTATTTTTTGGTAGTGAATTCGTATTTTATGTAACTAAAAATTAAAGTGGCCATGTATAAGTAATTTAGCATTTTTTGGAGACTGTATTATTCATTTATAACTTAAGCATGTTTATTGTAAAATTATTTTGGTGTATATATATGTGGGGAGATAAACTTTGGAAACTTATTTAATGGGTTGAACATAGAAGTATTGATATATTTAAATGAATTGTATTGAGAGTGATGAATATTATAAAATGTTAATTAGGACTAATGGAGTTATGAAATTATAGAAGTGCTATTGTGTTGTTATTAGGGAGTTTGATGGGTTTTGGAGTTTGAAATTTGGGGAGTGCTTTGTATTACATGATGTTTATGGCAACTTCTATTTTTAGCGGATACTCTTGCAGTTTTTCTTGTAGGAATTCTCCCCAAATCATTTTCAAAACAGAATACTTAACTTTGCTAAAAAGCTTGTGAATATATAAGTCACTTCTAAAATTCCATAATATGATTTGTTGAGAGTTATATGTAGGTTAGGACGATAGGACGATGCATCAGCACCGAAATGTGGCATCCATCGTCGGGTCTTTTTCGGGATCGGGCGGCGGGTGTTTACATTGTTCCTTGACAATAATTCACCGTTGTTCCTCGCATAATCGGATGGCTTTATAATTACATTCTTTGACACAATGCCCATTTTGACCGCAGAATTGGTACAAAATAAGAGATGTTGTTTTACTTATGTTAAAGTTAATCAATTTTTATAAGACAAAGCAGAAATCTGTGCTTTGCATCATAGTTAAAGGATCTAATTCATGCACTTTCTTTACGCTGAATTCTTTGAAGAAGATGAAGACTCAATTATTAGTAGTTAGTAATGATTTCTGAGGGCGCCTTTCGGTTGGCCATATGCTATTTATTGTTGGCCATCTCTTCTAGTAACTCAATTTGCAATCATTTAGTCTCTTTCATAATGATCCGCCCTCGCCATAAGCATCTATAGTTTCCTCTGTAGAAGGTGTTACCCACCCATTGTAAGTAGAAAGTTTGAATCAATATATTTTGGGGAAGGCCATGGTGTGGGCAAACTCGTTGGAGTTCTTTATAGCGATCCCACGCCTCATATAGGGATTCATTTTTATGTTGGGTAAACAAGGTTATTTCTTCGATAAGCCTAGCGGTTTTTGCTAGTGGGAAGTATTTAGACAGGAAGGCTTGGGCTAGTTGTTCCCAGGTGGTGATAGAATTTGGTGGTAATGAATTCAACCAAGCTTTTGCCTTATCTTTCAATGTGAAAGGAAATAAACGTAACTTAATAGCATCTGCTGGTACTAAATTCATTTTAAATGTATCACAGATCTCAAGAAAACTGGCTATATGCGAGTTAGGATCTTCATTCGGTAATCCATAAAATTGAACACTATTTTGGAATCTCAAACTGTTTAGCATTTACCGGTGGACGTACTACTCCTTTTTGTGAACCGTTTAAACTTGAAGTGACATAGTCCATCAACCTCTGTGGTGGATTTCCATCACCCATGATTCTTGAATTTCTTCTTTTCTTCTTCTTCTTTTGTTGTGAAAGGAACTGTTCAATCTTAGGCTGATAATCCTCTAGTTCACTGCTTGAAGATCTGGTACTTGGCATATGAGGTACCTAATTTATGTAGTCCTGCAAAATTTGAATCAAAACAAGTAAGTATCTTAATTAAAATAAACCTTAATTAAAATAAACTGCAAATCACATATAAGAATATTTCGTTAAATGACAGAACACCGATCCCCGGCAACGGCGCCAAAAACTTGTTGCATCTCTTTTAAGTTCCCGCAAGTATACGGATCGCAATGTAGTAATAAAAGATCGATCCCACAAGGAACGGGTTGAGTTCACTTGCTACTTTACTCTTAATAATGTGTTTACAGAAATATGAATACACAAAAGTGATTAATTTCTATTTATGCTAAATCTAATGTTTAATTAACTCTAGAGATAAGTGTGTAGTAAGATACTTAGAATAATTAATCATGCACAACATTTTCCCTTTCTGTGCAAAAGCTTGTAACATACAATAAAGAATTCTTTAATTACATATGGTAGGGTCTAATTCAACCTCTCAGTATAGAATTATACTATCTATTATATGTATTTCTACCTATAATAAAAACCTTACCTTGTTAAATATTAAACCTAATTCTTATTCTTTGATTATTTCAATAAGACAGATTTAATTTCAACAGAAATAAGATATGCTTGTAAAATTCAAAATGAATTAAAATCTCTTTGATCTTTACTAAAACTATTTCCTTACTGAGAATATAATCTAGTAAGTTTGAATTAAACAAAGGATCAAAAGATAACTTAAGGAATTTTTAATTGAATCTTAACAATTAAAAATCTGTTGCTTTTTGCATGAAGAGTTATGGAAGCCATAACAACAAGTCTATAAAACAAGAGAAAGAAGTAATCTAACTCCAAGCCTCGGAGGGCGCACACTGAGGAACTTTTCTTGTGTTCTTAGGCACAAAATCAATAACAAGTGACTCTCGTCTAAGTACTACTATCACACTTCTCCTAATACAATCTAAGTGTTTCTGTTTCTGAATTTAACTTTCACTATGAATCTCTATATCTGTGTCTTTTCTTTCTTCACTTTGATTGTTATTTATAGAGGAGGAGAGTGATGGTGGTTTTGGTAGTGATTAGTTGGCCAAGAGTTGCTTGAGGTGACTTCTCTTGGGAAGAGTCCCGACCCTCGCATGAAAAGATATGATTTTCTGATGAAAAGGCAGCAATTACGTCTCCTAGAAATCTCGACTCGCGCTCGTGCTTGTAAAGGTCGCGCTCACGACTTCTTCTCCAAATGCTTCTGCCTTTCAGAAGTTCTTTTCGCGCTCATGCATCTTGTAGTCGCGCTCGCGACTTTTGCCGGCAAACCTTCTGCCTCTCAAAAGTGATTCTCGCGCCCGTGCAGTTGGAAGGCGCGCTCGCGACTTTTGCTCCCACAAACCTCTCTGACTCTTAGTCCTGCTTTTCACGCCCGCGGTTGTGAATGTCCGCGCTCGCCGCTTTGCTTTTCTGGGTGTGGTTGCGCGCGGACCTTGTAGCGCGCTCGTGACTTGGGATTCTTCTTTGTTGGCGACTTGCCTTCGCGGCCGCGAGGGCTGGATCAAGGATTTCTTCCTTTTTTTCAATTGTTTTGGCCCTATTTCAACTTGTTTTGGCCCTATTTTTGTATGGAACAAATCTTTGCTCCAACTGTGTTCCTGAAAATTACTTTGAAACAAAACAACACGAACAAACGTAAGATATACAAAAACAATCATGCATTCATGCTTTATATCAAAATAACATAACAAGATTTGCCCGCTTTGCGAGGCTATTTCCCAACTTGCAAACCAAATTGTGAAACTATTTACTATTAAGCCTTTCAGTAAGAACATCTGCAATCCAATTCTCTAAAGTCACATGAGTAAGCTTCAACACACCTTGGATGATTTTTTCTTTTATAAAATGTCTATCAATCTCTATGTGCTTTCTCTGATCATGCTAAACTGGATTTTGGGCAATACTAATGGCGACCTTGTTATCACAAAACAAAGTCAAATCTTCTCCTTTCGACATTCGCAATTCTTCCATTATATTCTTTACTTATAACAGTTCATAGACCCCTTGAGCCATAGCTCTATATTCTGCTTCTACACTCGAACGAGCCACTACAGTCTGCTTTTTACTTCTCCAAATAACTATGTTTCCTCCAACAAAGGTACAATAACCAGGGTTGACCTCCTATCATCAGGAGATCTAGCCCAATCAGCATCAGAAAAATGCTTCAATTTTTAGGTGACCTTGCTTAGAGAAAAGTAGAATTTTCACAGGTGCAGACTTGAGATATCTTAAAATGGGAAAGACAGCTTCAAGATGAGAACTACGTGTATCATGCATCTATTGATTAACTAGACTTACATCATATGCTATATCAGGCCTAGTATGTGAGAGATAAATCAATCTGCCTACCAATCTCTGATATTGACCCAAGTCAATCGGTTCTACCATTCCTGCTTGCAATTTGTGATTAACTTCAATGGGAGAATCAACTGGTTTACAACCCAACATCCCAGTTTCTTTTAAGAGATCCAAGATATATTTCCTTTGAGAGAGAAAGATCCCTTTATTCGATCTACCAACTGCTATACCCAGAAAGTATCTTAGACTCCCTAAGACCTTAATCTCAAACTCCTGAGCCAACAACTTCTTTAAGCGAGCAATCTCTTCTTCATCATCTCCATTAACAACCATATCATCAACATAGACAATTAGTAAAGTGATCTTACCATTTACAGTGTCTGATAAACAAGGTATGATCAGCATTACTTTGAGAATAACCAAAGGAAATCACCGTCTTACTGAATCTATCGAACCATGCTTTAGTTGATTGTTTCAGCCCATACAATGCTTTCTTCAATCTACCTTTGGTTTTCTCATTATCAAAGCCTGGAGGAATATCAGTGTATACTTCTTCTTCTAGATCACCATGCAAAAAGGCATTTTTTTACATCAAATTGATGTAGGCCCTAATCCAGGTTGGTTGCACAAGACAACAGAACTCTAATGGTGTTCATCTTTGTAACTGGAGTAAAAGTCTCCTGATAGTCCACTCCATAGGTCTGAGTAAATCCCTTTGCCACTAATTTGGCTTTGTATCTTTAACTGTGCCATCTGTCCTGTGTTTACTGTGAATACCCATTTTCATCCTACTGGTTTCTTCCCTAATGAAGGGGTAACAAGTTCCCAAGTTCCATTCTTTGCCAAAGCTTTCATCTCCTCCACCATTGCTACTTTCCATTTTGGATCTTGATATGCTTTCTGCCAATTCTGTGGAATAAAAACACAAGAAACAGACAACACAAAGGCTCTATAGAAAGATGATAAATAGTCATAAGAAACAAATTGGGATATAGGATATTTGGTACAAGTTCTAACCCCTTTTCTGAGAGCAATGGGAAGATCAACATCATCAACAATAGGGTCAGAGTAAAAAATATTAATAGAAGGAATTGCATCAAAATTAGAACTTGGAGTTATAGAGGACTCACCACGTGGATTTTTAGGAGCTGATTCTAGAGATAGCGATTGATCAGGTGTATCATGCGTGATGGCATTAATCTTCTTTCTTTGATTGTATCTCTTTAAATTTGGCCTATCAAGTCTACCGTTTTTAGGTTCTCACTCATCACTAGTGCTTATATTCACAAATTGTTCAGGAATAGATACTAATATAGGAGCTAAAGGGGACTCCTCTTCTAACCTAATCTCCCCTTGAAGAGGAGCTAAGGAGAAGTAAGGCTCAAACTCTCAAAAGGTCACTTCCATACTCACAAAGTATTTGCAGGAAGGAGGATGATAACACTTATACCCCTTTTGAGTAATAGAATACCAACAAACACACATTTCAGAGCTCCAGGTTCCAACTTGCCTCCATGTAGGCTTGGCCACGGTTCCGGAACCGAACCGAAAAGGTCAGGTTCCGATTTGGAACCGTCCGGTTCCAGTTCCGGTTTCGATCCGGTTACAAAACCGACGGTTCTGATCGGTTTTCCGGCGAATCGCATAATTTTAAATTTTAAATTTTGAAGACCAGTTTAAAACATAATTTTTAAAATTTTAAATTTTGAAGCCAGTTTAAAAAAAAATTATTTGAAACATAAAAATTTAAAAAATACCAACTAAAAAATTTTTAAATTTTTGAATACCCGTTTAAAAGAATTATTTGAACATAAAAAAATTAAAAAATAACACCTAAAAAATTAAAAAAAATACTTCAATTAAATATATTTTTTTAAAGACTTGAAACTGTTGAAACATAATTATTTTTAAAAAAAATTTTCAACTAAATTTTTTTTTTTTAAGTTTGAACATAATTTAAAAAAAAAAAGGGCTTGAACTTATTTTTTTTTTTTTGTTTTAAAAAAACAAATTAAGTTGCCTAACGTAATCTTTCTTGAGGGTTTAGAGTGATCAAAAACCCACGTAGTTCTTAACTTACCTTATACCAATTTCACCCCTATTTAACCTTAATCGCTATTTGCACCACCGGTTGATGGTTTCCCGTTGAGGAACCCTTGTATAAATCATATAAAATCTTTCATTTTCTTTCGATTTTCTTGGGCTCTTAGTTCGGCCTGGTCCAATCATCACGCAATGCTTGTCTCTAATGAATCGGGTGTCATACGAGATCGTATTCATCAAGTAATGTTTCCTCCTTGACTAAAAGGCTTGTTCAACCGCAACAAGTGGAGACCGGAGCTGCTAAAAATTTGTTTTGCCAAGTAAAGAAAAGAATTGGAAAAAGTATTTGCGTGACACTCCACCCAATCTAAAATTGGAAAAATCAGTAATCTGCATAATCAATCACCAAACTCAAAAAGAAGTTGTTAGATAATTATCAAAAATTCAAAGAAAATAGAACTGATTCCCTTTTTTCTTTTTTGTTCTTTGTAGTAAAACTGTTGAGCAACACCGAACACCACTTACCCTTTTGTTGGAATTTTGAATATTAGTAGATGAACTAGAAACTTGAACAAATTCATTATATAATTGCATAATATTTTGTTTAACTTCATGCATTACTACATTTATATTAACATTATCTTCTACTACATTTATATTAACATTAATCAAGATTTAATATTTCATAATAAAGAGTCAAATATTTAGATAAAATTTCAAATTTACATCTAGGATCAAATACACAAGCAACAAGAAAAAGAGGTGGTATATTTTTAAAATAAGATAACCATTTTTTTCATTGATAAAACAAAATTTTGTAATAAAATATCATTTTCAAATTCTTGAAGTACAGTAATAATATTAATGCATATAGGCAAAAATAAATGAGATGTGGGATAATAAACCCCAATAAATTTATATGTAGCATCATTAAAAATTTTTAAAATATCCAAAGTTTTTGCACAAATCTCCCAATTTTGTGGATATAAATTAATTTCTTCAATATTATTAGTAACAAAAATGCACAATAATTATAATAATTCTTTATACAAGAAAATAGACACTTTTAGTAATTCATATGTTGAATTCCAAACGAGTTGGGACATCCCTTGGAAACCATTTGGTCTTTTAATTATTTTCTTTACAAAATTTTGCCCCAACTTTCATCACTTGGGGATGTGTCCCATAAATATGAAATAGCTTTTTTAATTGGAGAAATAAAACATTCAAAAGAATTTTAAATCACTTGTACCACTAAATTAAACATGGCAATGCACATCTTAATATGAAAAAATTTTCCACCAATATTTGGTTCAACAAATTTTTTTAAGTTCAATAATTGATCTAAGTATTTGCAGAAGCATTATAAATGAAATTGAAAAAAATTTTTTTGTCAACTTATATTTCATCTAAAATTGAAAAACAATACTCTATAAATATTATTTTGCAGTATGTTTTACCATCAAAAAACACAAACCAAATAATTCTTTTTTTGAATTTTCAAATTAGCACAAATAACATAATTTTAAATTTATTCGTTTTGTATTAATCATCAAAATCCGAGATTAAAAATCGACCCTTGAGCCAATAAATGATCACTCCAAATATCACAACAATAATTTGTTTTATATAAAGAAATAATAGTTCGTTTTACAGTATTTCTTGGCACTCTTTTAGGAGAAGGATTTAAAGCTTTTTGACAATATTGATTAAAACCTTGGATTTAAAAAGCTTTTTGACAATATTGATTAAAACATACTTTTTCACCAAAACTAAAAGATAAATGTTCCATAGCAATCATTTTAGCTAATTCTTCTTTTTGTTGTTTTTCAGAATATTGAAATAAAGAAATGTTAGAAGATGTGTACCCAAAAATTTGTGTTTGAGACCGATCAACTCCTATTTTTGTTGGATGTTTTGCTTCCAAATGTTTCCAAAATGATCAATAACTGCTCGCTTGTTTGTATTTATAAGATGTTCCACAATAATTGCAAATTATATCGAACATTTTGTCACCTTTAAATTTCTTCGTGAAATGAACGGCGAATTTGTCGGAACTTTGTCTTGCTCTTTAAAAAATTTGTGTACCTTGCTTTTCCTCTTGCTGTAAATTCTCATGATTAAATTCAGATTCTGGAGTTGGAATTATTCAAATTTTCATTTGAATATTCCTCAAGATTATATTGGTCGGGGGTGAAATAGAAGATGTCGTTTGTAAGGATAGATGAATATTGTGTTTCTCCAATCTTTCCCTTGCCCTTAGCGGAACTTGAGTTTCCTCTACTTGCCATTGATAATAAGATTAATTTGGAAAATTGAATAAAAAAAAAATTAAAAGAGCATAATAACTTAATAAGAGAGATTGCAGAGTAGAAGAAGATAATGAATAATAAAGAAGTAGAGTGTAGTAATTGTGAGAGAGTAAGTAGAGAGTGTAGGTATATTGTATGAGAGAGTAAAGTAGAGAGAGTTGAGAATTTTTTTGTAAATGAATTTGGTAAATAATGATGTATTTTATAATAAATCCAAAAATTCATTTTTTTCCAAAAATACTTTGAAAACTAGCCGTTATGTAGCCATTTATGGCTATTGGGAGGGGTAGTTAAAGAGATTTCACAACAAAATAAAAAAAAAAAACCAAGGTCCCTGACACAGTTACAACGGCTAGAACCGCCGGTTCGAGCCGGCGGTTCTAACCAGCCTAAGAACCGGCGGTTCCAGTCCGGTTCCGACTGGTTCTCTAGAACGTCCGGTTCTGGTTCCTAATTTTCTAGAACCGGAACCGAACCAGAATTTTTCGATTCCAGTTCCGGTTCGTCCCGGTTCCGGTTCTCACCGGTTCCGGTTACGGTTTCGGGCTGGTTCGAACCGATGGTTCCGGTTCCCAGAACCGTAATTTGGCCATGCTTACCTCCATGCCTGTGATGAATAAAACAAACACAACCAATGTCACACCCGTCGCCCAATCTCGAAAGACCCGACGGTGGATATCACATTCGGTGCCGGAGGCACCGTCCTAACCTACTTATAAATCATACAATCATAAATCATATTATGAATTAGAAGTGACTTAATATTCATAAGTTTAGCAAGTAATAATATTTTGTTTTGAAAATGATTTAGGAGAGTCCTACAGAAAAATTGCAAGAGTTTCCCCTAAAAATAGAAGTTGCCAAAAACCGATGGTACTATTCACAGACCGGTGGTACTATTCACAGACCGGTTCAGAAAAATCAGGGTGTTACAACCAAATACTTTTGGAGGAACAATATATGAGGTACTACCTTGTAAAGCAGCTACAGGAATTTTGAAATTGAGTGTTCTAAGAGGCATCCTATGAAAAAGATAAAGCTGTAGAGAGCATTGCATCTCCCCACAAGTCTTGAGAACATTCATGGTGAATAAAAAGGATCTAGCTACCTCAATTAGATGCCTATTTTTCCTTTCAGATACCCATTTTGAGCATTAGTATTCACATAACTAGTTTGATGTATGATTCCATGAGAGTTTAAGTAAGCTTGAAACATGCTATTTATATACTTAGTTCCATTATCAGTTCTCAAAATTTTAACCTTTACATCAAATTGTGTACTAATCATGTTATGAAAAGATTTAAAGCAAGAAAACACTTCATCATTTGCCTTTAGTAAGTAAACCCAGTTAATCTAGTACAACAATCAATAAAGGTAACAAACCATTTATAACCAGATAATGAAACAGTAGAAGTAGGACCCCATACATCAGAATGAATAGTCATGAAAGGAACTGAACTTTATTATTATGGGAAATATAAGAACTTCTTGTATGTTTAGCAAGTTCACAAGCATCACAAACTAAAGATCCAAATTGACAATTCTAAAAAAGACTAGGATATTGTGAACCCCTCCCCCGAAAACAGGCATATAAATGCATGTGACTAAGGGCAGAAATGCACGTGAATGTGTGAGTCGCCACCTTGTTTAATTATTTTGTTTAATTATTTTAGGGTAAAACTAGGAAAAAACCCTAATGACCTCCAATTTTAATTAACCTAATTACTAGATTAATTATCCCAATGTCTAAGGCATCAATCTCGAACGAGGGTGGATCCCGAGACTAATGTCATGCTGATGAACTAACCAAAAAAATTGAATGCTTTGCAAGGTAATTGGACCAATGGAATTTTTTTAAGTGATTTCGACTTGGGTCGCTCGGGGTTAAATCCCAAACGTGCCTACGGTACTTCGTTTGAATGATGATCAAAGGTCAACGTAGTTTCGATAGCCTTTTTAAAAGGGCTTTGAATTGGGTAAAAAATGGATTAAGGCTTTTAGCCAAAGAGTTTTGTGATTTAGGCAATTTGTTTGCCAAAAGATTGGTTATTTAAAGGCTTTTAGCCAAATGTGTTGATTTGAAGGCTTTTAGCCAAAAGTGTTGATTTAGGCAACTGTTGCCAAAAATTGATGTGATTTAGGCGATTGTCGCCAAAATTAGTTTTTTGAAGGCTTTTAGCCAAAATGGGTGATTAAGGCAGTTTGTTTGCCAAAAAGAGTTGATTAGGCGATTGTCGCCAAAATTGATTGATTTAAGGCAATTTATTTGCCAAAAGTGATTATTTGAAGGCTTTTAGCCAAAATTTTGATTTACGCGATTTGTCGCTAAAACGCTAAAATGGCTAATCTTACACTTATAGGCAATTTGTTTGCCAAAAGTGATTGATTAAACCATAGGCAATTTGCTGCCAACAATGTGATTGATTAAACTGTAGGCAATTTGTTGCAAAAAAAAAACGTGATTTATTAAGGCTTTGCCACAATTATTGATTAATTGGACTTTTAGCCGAACTATTCGAAATAGGCAAATACACCGTAGTTATTAATTAACTAGGCATTTTAGCTAATATGTTCGGATTTAGGCTTTAATCCCACGATTATGAATTAACCGGGCATTTAAGCTTAATCATATTTAATTGAGGCAGTTTATTTGCCAAAGTTGATGTCATGAATGCATTGGTAGAATTAGGAGTAGAAGAGAAATATGCATGAATGCTGAATTAAATAGACAGGGTTTAGTTATGTACCCTGATTTATTCGACCGCTTCTTTCTTAGCTTCAAGCTTGAAAACTCCAAATTAAGCTCTCATTTGGGGAATATTGTTAATTTAATTTAATTTAGGTGGCCAAGTATCACACAATAAATAATAAAAAGCCTGCTAAAATCAAAAAAGCATAGATCGCCAGGAGCGTAGGGGAGAATGAAGCGTCCGTCAACACAGACTGAGTGAGTAAAACGGAGTGCCGGGCTGTATTTAAGGGAAACAGGCCGGAAGGGCGGCCGCTGCTGCCACTTCGCGTAGGGCGGCCGGCGCCGGCGCCGCCGTGTCCAGCGGCCTCGGCTGCCCTGGCCGGCGGCCGCACCACCGTGACTGTGTCCACTTTCTCGTTTTTCGTTCCCGAAGGCTTTTTCCGGGAGTTCCGCCCTCCAAAAAATAATTCTCGAGGACCAGTTTTGGCGATCCTCGTAATTTTCGGAACGTTTCAAGTACCATATTGGCAATACTTTCGGTGAACTTTTCCCGAATGGCGTCCCGGTCCGGCGGACTATTTATAGTCCGGGAAAACAGGCTTTTTGAGCCTAAATTTGAGCATTCACAGTTGTCTCCCACCGGCAACCATAAAAATGATTGTTAATAGGGAATCGGTGGTTGTCTGAAAAATAAATTTGAAGGCGAAAAACAGACGCGTCTAGAAGACCCGCCTTTGTGGCTTATTTTGGCCAATTGGGCCATTTTGGGCCTTTGGGGCCAAATTCTGAAAATTTTTGGGACCTTAGGAGCCAAAATGTGAAACTTTTGGACCTCTGTGGCAAATTGGGACATTTTGGGCGCCTTGGAGCCAAATTGAGAATTTTGGGCCTTAGGGGCCAAAATGAAATTTTTGGGCCTTGTGGGCCAAAATGAGAATTTTTTGGGCCTTTGATGGCCCAAATTGGGGTATTTTTGGGGCCTTTGGGCCCAAATTGAGATTTTTTGGGCTTTGTGGCCAAATTGGCCATTTTTGGGCCTTTGTGGCCAAATTGGGTATTTTTGGGCCTTGTGGGGCAATTGAGAATTTTTTGGGCCTTTGTGGCCAAAAATAGAAATTTGAGGACCTTTGTGGCCAAATGGGTATTTTGGGCCTTTGGGCCAAATTGAGAATTTTTTTGGGCCTTTGTGGCCAAATTGGGCAATTTTTTGGGCCTTTGGGGCCAAATTGGGAAATGTTTCGGAGCCTTTGGGCCGAGTGAACTTTTGGGTCTTTGTGGCAATTGAGAAATTTTTGGGCTTTTGGAGCCAAATTGGGAATTTTTGGGCCTTAGGGGCCAAGATGTGAACTTTTGGGCCTTGTTGTGGCCCATTGGGAATTTTTTGGCCTTAGGGGCCAACATGAGAATTTTTGGGCCTTTGGCGATCAAGG
>NW_023591398.1:382881-394173 GCF_014843425.1 Jatropha curcas | reverse complement strand
CCCACAACCACCACCACACACCCACACACAACCACAAAAAGAAAGAGGGGGAAATTAAAAAAACTAAAAACAAAAAAAAATGAAAAAACAACAAAGCCCATTGGCAAATTTTAAAATGACGACAGTTTACTAATGCTTTTTTTTGTCTTTTTTTAAATCTTATTGGGTTCAATTCCCTCAAAATTTTAAAATTAAAAATGCTCCAATTGAGGTTTTAAGGTTAGAAAACCAATGGTAAGTAAGGCCTTATGTTCCACCGCAGACATAGAATTAGCAGATTCTGCGCCCCAATACAAAGTTTTGGTACTTGACCGCTTTACCAGGCAGTTAGTGATATGAATTATAGTAGGCCATCAGCAGCTCAAGCATACCAGTTTTTCTCATCCAGTTTTCCCCACTTAGCATGTTTCTCCTTATCACTTCGGTTTTCACTATAACCTTATGGAGCCATACGGATATCTGACATAACAATTGCATGAATCATTACAGTGTACTGAAACAGCAAGAAAGAATCAATCAGGTAAAAATGAAAAGTATCAATGATAATGTGGAGTAAATGTTTATTTCCTAGCATATGTAATGTGCTTATAATGTTTTCTTTATTCTATTTTGATATTCACTGAGTTTTAATACAATAGTTGGCAGAGTTCATCACCTAGCATAAAGAACATCGATAGGCTAAAGATCAATGAAAAGATATAATGCTAGTATAATGCCTTTTACAAATTTAATTTTTATTGTAAATCTTTAAGGAACGCGCCCATACAGTCATAGGAGAATGTTAATTAAATCCATAACTTATTATGATGTGACTAAAAATGCTAAGTCAATACGCAATAATGGAAATAGCAAGTAAAGACAATGAACATAATACCTATTAATGTATTCTCACATGTTTTATTGATTTCATTCCATACACAACAGCAAGTGAAACAGCAGGTAGAGAATCATGAATAGTTATCATAAATGGTGTGATTAAAGGTTCATGTAAAGAGTTTATGAGATAAATTATAAAAAGGAGTTATGAGATAATTAGAACTAAATTATTTATGGTATGAATTAGAAGTTTATTCTTTGCTATAAAGATGCATTGATGTTGAAATTTACTGAGTCTATGATTATCAATGCTTTTATGAACTTTGTATTTTAAGTAAGTTGCCATCACGCTTTGTTAAGTATGTGAATTATGAGCACCACTGAGTTTTATACTCAGCGCGTCGATTTTTATCACGCGTAGGTTGATGATTGTGGTTGTTACATGAAGACTTGAAGAGTACTATCAAAACAGAAGTGACGAATTTGGGAGTAGTAGATCGAGAGTAATATCATTAAGAATTATGGCATGTATTAATGTATTAAAGGAATTATGGCATGTATTAATTATTACATTTGTCAGATGCTTATGTAATTTGAGAATATAATTTGAAGCCATGGTAAAATCATTTTGGTGTAAGTATTTGGAGGAAATTGATTAATAACTGAAAATTATTTGACTAAGTTGGTAATGATTAGGTCAATGAAAACTTGAAATATACCGAATTCATAGAATGCAATTAATTGCTGGATATTAATATGCTATTGAGGATTTATACAGTTATGACTATATATATAAACTGTTTGTTTGTGTTATGATGATCTAGTTGGAAGATATTGAAAGTTGAAGTTAATTTGGGAGTGTTTTATATTCATATTTAGGGCATACAGGATGAATATCCAGGCATGACATAGACATAAGTTTCAAACAGATGTAATTGCGTTTTCGGCTCCGATTCAATCTCGGGGTAACGGGTTGGAGAGACCGCGGGAAGGGATGTTATAGTCCTAACGCCTACAATATAAATCATAATAAATGCATATTATGAAGTAGAGTGGACTTAGTAACTTCACAAATTTAGCAATTAAAATAATAATTTTTTTAAAATGAATTTGGGAGAATATCCTACTAGGGAAAAACTGTAAAGAATTTCGCCCTTAAAAATTAGAAAGTCGCCACAAACATGTGAATACAAAACACTCCCAAATTCAAACTCCAAACCCTCATCAAACTCCAAAAACAACACAATAACACTTCTATAATTTCATAACTACTAATTCCTCAATAACATTTTAATATTCATCAATTGAATGCACTCATTTAAATATATCAAATTTTAATATTCTAACCTTAAATAAGTTCCAAGTTTATCTCCAAATATATACACCAAAATAATTTACAATAACATGCTTAAGTCATAAATTAAATAATATAGTCTCCAAAAATATAATACTTATATATGCCATAATTCTTAATTACATAAAACACTAATCAACTACCAAAATAATCTCTTCAGCTTTGATGCTACTCTTCTGGTCTTCAAGCAGCAAACACAGATTCCAACCTGCGCGTGATAAATCAACGCGCTGAGTATAAAACTCAGTAAAAACACAACAATCCAATGCTGTGATTGACAACAATACTCAAAACACAAACTTCATAAAATCATTTTATAAATCAGTAGAATCATTAAATTTAACATGCGATACATTATAGCATAAGAAACTTATCAAATAAAACTTACAATTATAACATAAAATAATTAGTTCTATCTACGCGATTTTGCTAAATATGCAATCTCTTTAAATTAATTTCCTTAAAATATTTTTTCCAAAGGAGGCTTGCATACACTTAGGAGAGAAAAAGAAGCAGATAGGTTTTCTTAGCTTTATTCATAAGTGACCTGGATGCGCCAACTTATTCATAAACTATAGAGCGCCTCCGCCCTAACAATAAGGGAAAACTCATATGCCTAGCATATGAGTCATGCTTCTTATCATGAATGGCATCAAATGGCCGAGCATGCTTATCTTAACATAATAAATCTATCATGCCAACAAATTCACAACCAAGTATAAAGGGATATTCCCATGTAATCCTTGTTTTTAATTCTTAATTCATAACATTTCTCATAAAATTAATTCTTTAAGGTCTTCTTAGAATCATAATGAAACTTAATTTAAAGTTAAGTAATCATGAAGAATTTTCATACATTAAACTAATTACTGTAACGTAGATTAATTTGCCAGCATTTAAAGTAACCGTTGACCTTGCTGTGTTTTAAGACATAACTTGAGTGTATCGGTCTCCAAATGAATGAATTGATTTCATTAGAAAGCTAAGAAAGAATTGATACCCAAATGTTATGAAGGACACACCCAGATCAATCTGGCAATGGTAAACAAAAACTACGGAAACATAGCCAACAGTCCAGACTTGATTCAGCAGAACCACAGTCTAATGTTTATTAAATTCCTACTTATCCAACACTTAAATTAAACCAATTAAAAACAGGAAAGCTTTAAGATTACAGGGGCAACAACTTTCATGAGAACTCGAACTAATCTTGCCATTATAGTAGTCAAAATGGTCACTATCAATTCAGAATGCATTGGCCCTAGCATAAAACAGAGTCATTGGGTGTTTCAACCATAGGTGAGCTAATGGTATCCAAATTGGACACAAGAGGATGGGTTGGAAAGTCTAAGAAGTAAGACCATACAAGCTTTATGAGGGCTCAGACACAAATAGAAAATAAAAAAGATCAAAAATAGTCCTTAATCTCCACCCAATAACACATTTTCCCAATTGCAGCTTACTTTAACATGAAAAGATATGCAAGACAAAAAGATACAAGGTAGAGATTTCTACCACATACTAAACACATCATCCATCATCATTTTTAGTGCATAAACCAATAAAGAAAACAAGAGAAAACTTAAGCCCTTTTATCCCTAGTAGTTTTGGCCACTCTTGGAAGAAGAAAAGGAAAATGTCCTCATCAATTCAAATAATAGGCATGCTTAGAAAATAACCAGAACACATTTATAAACCAAGCGTTCAACAAATGAATCATTTATACCAATTTCCCATTTTTACGCAAAGTAGCATTAAACTTCACAAATCAGAAAAAAAAAGCGCGCAACAAATAACGTAAGTTGTTTAGAACACTAACCTTAAAAACAAAAGTTTTAACAAGCTTAAATCAAACTCTTTAAGCCTTAGCTTTGCCCTTCGCTTTGGTAGAAGGTCTCCACCCTCTACATGTAAGGAACTCAAAAATCAAAACAAAGAAAACAATAAAAGAAGAAATTTGGAGCATGATTAAGATGTTATGCTAAAGGAAGAATCTAAACCCAAAAATAATGAAGTTAAATTCATGAAATTCACTTACTTAGTGGTGAACCCTCCCAACATCATGGCATATGAATGCATTGAACTGAAGGGCAAAATGCACGTGATGTATGAGTCGCCACCTTGTTTAATTATTTTAGGGTAAACTAAGGAAAAAACCCTAAGTGGACTCCAATTTTTAATTAACCTAATATTAGAATTAATTTAACTCCAATGTTAAGCATGGGTCTACGAACCCGAGGTGGATCCCGAACTATTTGTCATGCCGATAACTAACCTATGGATGAATGGCTTTCCAGGGTAAAAATGAAATAATTGAACCAAATAAAAATGTTTATGTGATTTCGACTGCCGCTCGGGTTAGATCCAAACGTGCCTACGTACTTCCGTTAATGGGAAGAGCAAAAGTCAACGTAGTTCAATAGGCCTCTTGAAGGGCTTTGAATGGTATGCTTAATGCATGGTGTGTGTATGCTTCGTGCATTTTGTTTAGGCATTTTGCTAAAGAATTGATTGATTTTGATTTGGCGTTTGTTGCCAAAATGGTTGATTGGGCAATTTTATTGCCCAAAATTGACTGATTTGAAGGCTGTCTAGCCAAAAGATTGTTTAGGCAATTTGATTTGCCAAAAAATGATGATTTAGGCGATTATCGCCTAAAATGATTGATTTTAAGGCTTTTAGCCAAAAATAGGATTTAGGCAATTTGTTGCCAAAAATTGATGGGCGATTGTCGCAAAAAATGATTTGATTAGGCAATTGGTTGCCAAAAATTGATGTGATTTAGGCGATTGTCGCCAAAATTGATCATTTAGGCTATTTAAGCCAAAAAAAGTTGATTTTAGGCAATCTGTGTTGCCAAAAGCTGATGATTGGGCAATTGTCGCCAAAATTATTGATTTTAAGGCTTTTAGCCAAAAAGAGTGATTTAAGCGACGTTTGTCGCTAAAAATGGTTGAATCTACTTATAGGCAATTTGTTTTTCCAAGAAGCCGATGATTAAACCATAGGCCAATTTGTTGCCCAACAATGTGAATTGATTAAAAGACTGTAAGGCAATTTGTTGCAAAAAAAAAAACGTGATTTATTTAAGGTCTTTAGCCACAATGTATTGATTAATTGGACTTTTAACCGAAACTGCTCGAACTATGCAAATACACCGTAGTTATTAATTACTAGGTTTTTAAGCCAATATTGTCGGACTTTTAAGCTTATCACCACGATTAGTTGATTAACCGGCGTTCGGCCTAAATTTATTTAATTGAGGCAGTTTATTTGCCTAATGATTGAGCGTGAATGCTTTGATGCAATTGTAGAATTATTAGGAGTAGAAGAGAAGTATGCTGAAGTGTAAAATTAAATAGAAGAGTCTAGTTTCATGACTTGATTAATCGTCGACCGCTTCTTAACTCCAGTTAAGCTCCTCGTTAAGGTAATACTAATTAGATTGATTTTCAGATTGACCACTTAACAGAAGCAAGAAAGCAATTAAAGCTAAACTAAAATGCAGAAAAGCAGTTAAGAATCGCAAGGAGCGTAGGGGAGAAGAAGCGGTCCGTCAACACAGAGCTTGAGTGAGTAAAAACGGAGGCCCGGGGCCATTTTATAGAAGAAAGGAGACCGAGGGCGGTCCGCCCGCCTCAGGGGGGCGGGCGTGCCTTGCCCCTTGTGGCGGGCATGCCCGCCCTCGAGGGCGGGCGTCCCGCGCCCAGTTGGGGCGGGGCTGGGCCGCCCTTGAGGGGGGGCTGGCCCGCCCTGGGGGGACGGGCATCCTGCCCCATGGGGCGGCACATTTCGACCCGTTTGTTGCTTTTTTTCTCCGTTGCCGGAGGCGTTTTCGGGAGTTCCGGACCTCCAAAGAAATATTCCGGGACTTAGTTCGCATCCTCCGACGTACCGGACGTTTCAAGGACCATATTGCATAATTTCGTGACCTTCCAAAATGGCCTTTTGGTCCGGTCAGACTGTTTGCAGTCCGGAAAAATATGGCTCTTCGAGCCTCAAAAAATTTGGGTATTTCAGAGGCGACTGCGCCGCTGTCGCCGGCCGGCGATTACGGCGCCCGCCGCGGCGGAGAAAATGGGCTTTTTGAGCCTCAAATTTTGAGTATGATCACAGTTGCCTCGCACTGGCTATATAAAAATATTTATGAGAGCCAGTGGCTGTCTGAAGGATCAAATTTTGAGGATGGGCAGAGAGGGAAACCCTGCCGTTGGTTTTTTTCTTTGAAATTGAAATGATCAAATGCATGGATTTATGTTTGGGCAACTTAAAGATGGTTTTTGCCTCTTAATGAGGTTTTGAAAAGAGATTTGGCCTCTTAATGGAGGCTTTGAAAAAGAGATTTTGCCTCTTAGAGGATTTGGAAAAAGATTTTGCCTCTTAGAGGACTTGAAAAGAGTCTTGCCTCTTAGAGGACTTGAAAAGAGATTTGCCTCTTAGGAGGGCTTTGAAAAGATGTTTTGCCTCTAATGAGGCCTTGAAAAGAGATTTTGCCTCTTAGAGGACTTGAAAAGATGTTTGTCTTCATAATAAAGGGCTTGAAAGATGTTTGCCTTCTTAATGAGGGCCTTGAAAAGAGAGTTTTTCCTTTAGAGGAACTTGAAAAGATGTTTTACCTCTTAATGAGGGTTTTGAAAAAGAGATTTTGTTTTAGTTGGTTTTTATTCCTTTGAGAATCAAATGGCTTGGTTTTGGATGAAAATGGGTTGGTTATTGGTTAAGGTTTCACCCTAGGTTTTTATGGTTAAAAACAAAGGTAACCATTAACGGGTTCTACCCTGGGTTTGTGTGAAAAGAGATTGACGAATGGTTGGGTTACACCCTGGGGTTTGTAGTTTTTTTTTTTATAAACACTTGCCCCTGAGATCCCCGACTTAAGGAGAGTTTTCCCCCTGCTGAGAGAATTGACGCCCGTTATAGGGAAATGAATTTCTTCTTATGAAAGACGTGATTGCTTCTGCGGATGGAGAATGGTGAAGGTTCTGTATCACTTCTTGCCCCCAGAATGGTGCTGACCTGGAATACTTCACAGACTTGGTGTGTGTACTGTGTCCAATCGATTGAGGAATCAAAGAGAACAAAGCCACTTATATGACTCGAGAAAACGGACAATGTGATGACATCGCTCGTCTTGAAAGGATCGAAGAAACGACTGGCCAAGTGGAGCGAGTATTTAAAGGATTACCTCTCAGACCGATTATGTTGACAGTTTTTGTAGGGGTCTTTTTGGAAACCCCGGGATTGGAATTGACTTTTTCTCTCTCTCCTTTTTTTCGAGCGAATGACTCACAGAGTGACGCTTCAAAACGACTTTTTGAGAATGACTCGATTTGTGACTCGTTGTGATTCGACCACTAGTGATGGAGAGCTTGATTTTAGAGACTGATAGAGACGCGATTTATAGACTCCAAATTTTTCTTGTAGTGAAGTTTTGACTCGAAGGAACTTCAGTGATTCCTGGAAAAAAGATTAATTTATATACTCCCAAGGGACCTTTGAAAGGGGATTTTTTTTTAGCACATACTTTGCTGGTTATCCTACAAAAATGGACTTTCGTAAAAAGAATTCATGAAAGCACCCTTTTTTTTTTTTTTTTTGCCTAGTAGCCGCCCTTCGGGTTTCGACTCTAGCGCTCTTTGCCCTAACTTTTACCTAGACCGCCCTTCGGGTTTTCAGCCTAGCGGGCTCAAGTTCTTGCCTGAAGCTCCCTTCGGGTTTTTTCAACTCGCAGCTTTTGTATTTTTCTTTTCTTTCTCTTTTGTATTCTTTTTTTAGTTTTTTATATGGCAAAAGGAAAATGCTTTTTTATGGATGGCCAACTTATGTTGGTGACCGCGCCTTTGTGGCTGCCTACGTATCTCGCAAAGAACTCTTCGGGGGGGAGAAGTGGCGAGGGGGTGCTTTCGTAGTTCCTTCCAGGATTGCGAACTTCGTGGCTCGCTGTGCGGAATTCATCTCCGACTTGATGTATAGTGGAATTCCCTTTCCGTCTTGGTGACGGGATTTTATTTCCGACTTGCGTTGGGGCAAAATCGAATTTCGCTTAATGTGATATGTGGTAATTCATTCCATTTGTTTTCTTCGTTCCTCCCGACTTGATATGTAAATACAGAATTCATTTCTGGACTTGATTTCTTCGCGGATTTTTTCGGCTTGATGCTTTTGGCGGGATTTCCTTCCCGGCTTATGTCTTTGCGAGGATTCCTTCCCGACTTGATGTTGATTGTAGAATTCATTTCTGTTTTTAATTTCTTCGCAGGATTCCTTCCCGGTTGATGGTCGGTTTCGGGGTTCCTTCCCGGTTGGAGTGTTTGTGCAGAGAATTCATTGCTCGCTTGATTTCTTTGGCAGGGATTTCTTTCCTTAGCTCTGTCTATACGGAGAGGGGATTTTTTCCCAATTCCGACTGGATGTCTTTGCGGGATTCCTTCCCGACTGGAGTTGATGCAGAATTCATTTCTGGCTTGATTCTTCGCGGGATTCCTCCGACTTGATGATGTTGAATCAACTATTGACTCGAGCTTCTAGGCGAATCTGACTTTGTTGTTGTTGGGTTTTACCACTGGTTGACTGAAAATATGACCTTGTTCATTCACAAGAGTTTTGAATACCCACATTGTGGTGGTAACTTGAGTGGCTAGTGTTGAAAGAAGCTTTTATGCTTTGAGGTTTGTGGCTTCGCCATGTTTGAATTCTTGAGGTTCCATTTGATTCCTTTTCTTGAACTTTATCTTCCTTCTGAATTTAGCAACGTATTTCCTGTCAATGGTCCTTCCTTCTCCATAAGGAATTTTGAGGAGACTTGTCCTTTTCCTTGTTTTGAGAGAATGATCGCTTTATAAGGACATGTACTTGTGCCATGCCTGCGCTTGATTTTCAAGGGTTTGTTGTCATCCATTTGGTGGAGAGACTGCTCTTTTAACCTGCTTTTCAAAATTGTGAGGCAGCGCGCTTGGTCTTTGTCTTATGGCTGAAATGATTTGTCATCTATCCTTTGATGGGCTTGATTTAAACGGGAGCTTACGGTTGAACCCGTTTTTGACACCTTGATTTTTCCTGAGCTTTGATTCTTTCTTTTGTGCAGAAGTTCCTTTTGACGCCATTTTTTGGGGCTTTGCTTTGTTTGCTTCCTTTTGGACCAGGGGTTCCTTTGTCCCGTTTTTCCTTTTGCGTTGCTAGAAGCAGCCGTCTCCATAAAAGAATTGTCAGAGGCAACTTTGAGTTCTGAGATGTAGATGGATAGCATTGGCGACTTTCGTGCAGACCCACCCAATTCGCCAAAACATAACTTCTTTATTCTGTCGCTTTAGCTTAACGTTCCAGACACCTCTTCGTCGAGCATCGTTCATGGCCTGGGTTTTTTCGGAGAAAAACCATTCTGGCCCGTAACCCCCTTCAATCGCTTTGCCTCGGTACTGTTTGAGTCTTGCGTACCCTTTGCTGGATCCTTTTCCATGATTACCCTCAAAAACTTCCCCTTTGATGGTGCTTCTTAGGATGCCCCCAACTTTGATTGATGCAGAGCCAAAGAATGCATTTTTCTTTGCCAAATTTTTTATGTATTCTTTTTTTATCATCATTTTTTTAATTTTTTTTATTATTTATTTTGTTCATTTTTTGGTTTCTTCACAGGGGAAAGATGATTAGAACGTAAACTGATCGCCTTTTTATTGATAAGACAGAAAATTTGTGTACAAAGACACTTAGATGTACAAGTTTGAATTGAATGAAGAGCTTGAAAAGAAACTGAGACCCGCTAAAAGATAACTCTAGTGTGGACTGTTGATGGACAGGATTGGATTGACTGTAGTGACTTTGTTCTTCTCGATGCTTTCAATCGATCAGACATTTGTTGTTGTCTGAACATCCTTTGTTCTTTGTGGAGGCTTGATCTCAACCTCTCAGACACAAACTTCCACTCATTTCTAAGAAAAGTTTCGAAAGGATCTAACGATTCTTGTTCAGCAATTGTTTTTTTTTTGCATTGAAGGGTCCCATGGTTAGCAAGATTTGGTTTGATGGTCAGCTTCTCTTGGGGATGATGGACCCATTGGTCAACCAGGTCTTGTAGACGGTTTTTTCAAAATCCAGCATTTATTCTGCTTCTGTGTATGAGTCATTGCTTTAAGTGACCAACTGGATTAAGTTCTCCACTTGGAGTTGCAGTCGCAATGAGCGATTGGAACGTAGGCAAGTACTGTGTTTTGAAGCTGTGACTGGTAGACAGGCAGTAGGAATTCTTGGATTCATTATGTCTACTTGTTCCTTGTTCAGAGGGCGGTTGATCATTTGAGCAGCTTTTGGGCTCCCACCCTCGAAAGGAACGAGCGAGAGGGCTCATTGTTCTTTTGTTTAGTACGTTTCCAGCTCCCTCCGGGTAACTCCACTTCTTTTAATGGTACTGCGTGTTGAAGCATGCATATGTCCTCCCAATCTTCATTTTGGAACGATCGCAACTTACAAACCATCTTTATGCAGCACCAGTCAAATGATCTGAAAACAACTGGCAGGAGCTCGCTGTTGCAGGCCAAACGGGTTGAGGGCCCCATACATTTTCAGTGGCGTTTGGGACAGAGTGGTCCGTCAAAACTTACCATGTGGCATTGTTGAATTTTGTTGGCAGTCTCCGCTTTCGGGGAACAAGCGACAAGGAGTGCCATGTCCACCACTTCCTTGTGTGTTTAAGGCAGTGATTATGCGCTTCAAGAGTTCCAATTTTTCTCTCATTTTCTGAGCTTTAGCTAGAAGCAGTCTGGAGGGCGATGTCATACGCAGGTTTAAGAGGTAGGTTTATCGTTCGCACGCAGTCCTTGATTGAGGTAGCAGGTCCACTTCCCCAGCGGAAGCCCCATTTCCATTACCCACCACCTAGTCAAGGCTATTTAGGGCGTCCTTATGGGCAGGCCAACGGCCTCATTTCGATTCGTAGCCTGCCATTCTGGCTTCCAGTTGTTCAATAGTTTTGGATGTCAAGAGAGTGATGCCATTGTGTAGTCGGGCGTTGTTGGACCTGTGGTGTGAAAGCTCAGTTGGTGTTCGGTACAGGTGGTCTTTGTGAGGGGTACCTGTGAAAAAGACATAGTCAAAACGATTAGACTACCTATTATAAGTTTTCCAATATG
>NW_023591398.1:298726-382381 GCF_014843425.1 Jatropha curcas | reverse complement strand
TCAACCCTGAAACTTGCCCAATTTGCCCCTCTCAGGATTTCAATATGGACACTGTGCAGTTATAGAAGGAAGACTGCAAAACTCCCGAATTCTCTATGATTTTCGGGACGGTGGCAAATAACACTGCATAGTGCCTTTTTTGATGCTGAAAATGATCCTATCTGCCTTGGAATGATTTTATGCAGGTCCGGAAAGACATACCCACACTGCAAAGCTTGGTAGTGTCCGGTGAATGAAGGGACCTTTTGACTAGGTTATTGAGACCCACTGATGAAAGGACCGTGCTTAAGAGGACCAGGAGAGCGAAGGAAGGAGAGTATACAAATGCGGCCTACCTTTTGACTTTGGATGGTTACTTTCTGGCAAACCGGGGAGAACGATCCTTATCGTGGCTTCAAGAACCATTTTGCTGCCCGGACTGCTAAGAATATGCTGCCTGGTGTTAGAAATATTTTCTGATGTCTGGGCAACAAGCCCGAGATAATATACTGAACTAGAGTGAAGACTTCATGCAGCCCAGTCTCTTTGACGAGGTTGTTGCAGTCATTACAGGAAATGATGAGAACCAAGACCTGCTGAGCCTGATCAAGCCGCACAAAGGCCTCTCCACCAAACTGGTAAGCGAGGAGGAGCGTGCTACTGATAAACCCCCGCCCGAGTCAAACCTGGTCAAAGTCTGTAATTCAAGTCCTGTACTGAGTCTGAGTCTGAACCCCGAGCTAGAAAACCGAGTCAGAGTCCAGTTCTGAGTCATCTCTGTGTCGGATTTTAGAAAATCTCCAGACTTCAAGGTTTGATGGTAATTTTGAGGACGATTCCGTCCAAATCAATAGAGCTTGCAAATTACTTGGCTACCCTTGCTGTCTATCTTTCCAAAGGCATTTTCCAAGCAAAAAATAATGAAAGAAAATAAATTTGAAATGAAAAATGAAAAAAGGAAAAGATAATAATTGGCCAAAGAAGGAAAATGAACATACATACATTGCATCTGACTGTGTGAACAGAACAGGTTGTCAGTTGAATGTTTGAAAGAAGTTGCCGATTGTTCATGGAAGGCAAAAGGACATCACGGGAATTGACCGCAAATAGCGGTGCACAAGATCCAGTATACCCTGAGGCTAGCCAGTAAAACAGAAGCTAAGAAGGCCTAAAAATAGAATGGTCCTTGAAATTCAAGCGGAGGGAAAAGTAAGCCAAGCAATTGGAGAATTAAGTTTATAGAACCTATATGCCACCCGACGTGGTTTTAGCAAACATTCAGTGCCGGTCCTAAGAAGGATGGAAAGGTCAGCGAATGTGTGTGGAATTACCGGGATTTGAATAAAGCATTGTCCGAAGGACACGACCTCACCCCTGCCCCATATTGAACCTTGTTGGTGTAACCCCTAACCCCAAATATCATAGCATATGAATGCATTGTGACTAAGCAGAAATGCACCGTGAGTGTGTGCACTCGCCACCTTGTTTAATTATTTTAGGGTTAAACTAGGAAAAACCCTAAGTGACTCCAATTTTAATTAACCTAAATGCTAGATGAAAACTAACCCAATGTTAAGGCATGTTCTACGGAACCCAGGTGAATCCCGAGGACTTATGTCATGCTGATGAACTAACCCAAAACAAAGAAATGCTTTTGCAGGGGTTAAAAGATGCAAATTGGACCAATAAAATATTTATGTGATTTGACTTGCCGCTCGGGGTTAAATCCCAAATGTGCCTACGTATTTTTCGTTTGAATGGAAGATCAAAGTCCAACGTAGTTCGGATAGGCCTTTTCAAAAGGGCTTGAATAATGAGATGCTTAATGCATGAGTGTGGTGTATGCTTTGTGCATTTTTGTTTAAGGCATTTTTGCTAAAGAATTGATTGATTTTTAGCATGTGCTGCCGAAAATGTGGATTTAAGCTTTTAGCCAAAAAGATTTTGATTTAGGCAATTGTTTGCCAAAAAAGGTTGATTTTAAGGCTTTTTTAGCCAAAAAAAGAGTTGATTTAGGCAATTTGATTTGCCAAAATGATTGATTTAGCGATTGTCGCCAAAATGGATTGATTTTAAGGCTTTTAGCCAAAAAAGAGTGGATTATAGGCAATTGATTGCCAAAATGATTGATTAATTTTAAGGCCATTTTTGCCAAAGCATTTGATTTATTTAAGCGATTTGTAGCTTAAAAATTTGGTTTAATCTAATTTATTTGGCAATTTGGTTTGCCAAAAAATTGATTAAAACCGAATTGTAATGGTAGGCAATTTTATTGCCAAGAAGAAAACGTTGTTTTGAATTAAGGCCTTTGAGTCACAATTATTGATTAATTGGACTTAAACGAATTTTGTTTCGAAATAAAGGCGATTCACCATAGTTATTGATTAACTAGGCGTTTTTTAGCCAATATTGTCGGACTTAAACTTAACACCAACGATTATTGATAACGGCGTTTAGCCTAAACTTATTTATTTCAGGCAGTTTATTTATTGCCTAAAGATTGTCATGAATGCATTTATGCAGTTATAGAATATTAGGCAGTAGAAGAGAAGAATGTATGACATGCTAAAAATTAAATAGGCAGTGTTTAGGTTTCATGTACCTGATTTAATCGTCGAAAATGTATGACATGCCCTTAAAATTAATAAGGCAAAGTAGTTCATGTACCTGATTTAATCGTCGACCGCTTCTTAACTCCAGGTTAAGCTCCTCGCTTAAGCGAATATTAATTAATTAATTTAAATGGACCAAATAACAAAGCAAGAAAATAATAAAGCTTAAAATAAAATGCAGAAAAAGCAGTAAAGAATCGCCAAGGAGCGTAAGGGAGAAGGAGCGTTCCGTCAACACAGACATGAGTGAGGAAAACGGGGCGGAAGTGCGGCCACTATTTATAGTCGCGGAAATCGGGACTGTTTCGCGTGTCGGGCCGCCGGCCGCCGGGGTTTAGGCGGTGGAGCGGGCCACCGGGGCGCGGCCAGCTAGGCGCTGGCAGTCGCGTGGGCCAGAGCCGCTCGTGCTGGTGTTTTGCTATTTCTCGCTCCGGAGGCTTTTCCGGGAGCTCCGGACCTCCGAAAAAAATCCAGGACCAGTTCCTCGGATTCCTCGCGACGTCCGAACGTTTCAAGTACCATATTGGCATACTTCGGTGTGACTTCCCAAAATGCCTTTGGTCCGGGTCGGACTGTTTGCAGTTCGGGAAAATTGCGCTGTTCGAGCCTCAAAAATGGGTATTCACAGCGATCTTGCAGCCGCTGTCGCCGGCGGCTTGCCGCCGCCTTTAAGGGCGGCCGCCACCGCCGCGGCCGGAAAAAAAACTAGGCTTTTTGAAAGCCTCAAAAATTGAGTATTCACAGTTTTGCCCCCACATGGCTATCATAAAAAATGATTTATGAAGAGCCAGTGGCTGTCTGAAGGAGCAAATTTTGAGGATCGGGCAGAGGAGGAAAACCCTGCCGTTGGGTTTTTCTATTGAAATGAAATTGATCAAATGCATTGGATTTATGTTTGTTACTTAAAGATGTTTTTGCCCTTTTTTCTTTGAGGACTTAAAAAGAAATTTTGCTCTTAAAGGACTTGAAAAAGAGTTTTCCCCTTAATGGAGGGCTTGAAAAAGAGATTTTGTCTCTTAGAGGACTATGGAAAAGAGGATTTTTGGGCCTTCTTAAATGAGGGCTTCAAAAGAGATTGTTTTTTTTTTTTTTTTTTTTTTTTGAGAAGAACCAAGGGTCCACCTAAAGTCGAAATGATCCAATGGGCATTGGTTTGGATGAAAAATGGTTGTTATTGGTTAGGGTTTCACCCTAGGTTTTATGTAAAAAAAGTTAGTTAACATTAACCGGGTTTTACCCTGGGGTTTGTTGTAAAAGAGATTGACGATGGTTGGGTTTCACCCTGGGTTGTGCATGGTTTTTCTTAACACTTCGCCCCTGAATCCGGACTGGAGGATTTGCCCCCTGCTTGAGATAGTTGATGCCCCTTATTAGCTGACATTAGAATTTCTTCTTAATGAAAGACTAAGAATTCCGTGATTACTTCTGTTGATGGAGGAATGTGTTGAAGGTTCTTATCACTTCTTTTGCCCAGAATGGTGCTTGGACCATGGAATACTTTCAAAACATTGGTGTTTGTACTTGTCCAATCGATTGAGGAATCAAAGAAAACAAAGCCAACTTATATGACTCGAGGAAACGGACAATTGTGGATTGACATCGCTCGCTCTGAAAGGATCAAGAAAGAAACAGATTGGTCCGAGTGGAGACGAGGTATTAAAGAATTAACCTCTCAACGATTATATTTGAAAAAACTTTTTAGGGTTGTTTTGGAAACCCCGAGGATTGAATTGACCATTTTCCTCTCTCTCTTTTTTTTTCGAGGGAGGAATGACTCAAAGAGTGACGCTTTCAAAATGAACTTTTGCAGAATGACTCGATTTTTGTTTGACTCGTAGTGGAATGGACCACTGGTGATGGAGGACTTGATTTTTGGAGACTCGATTAGAGACTCAAATTTTTCTTTGTAGTGAATTTTGACTCGAAGGAATTCAGTGGTTCCTGGAAAAAAAATGATTTATATACTCCCGAGAAGACCTTTGAAAGCCGCTTTTTTTTCTTTTTTTGCCTAACTTTTGGCCTAATAGCCGCCTTCGGGTTCGACTCTAGCAGGCTCTTTGCCCTAACTTTGCCTAGACCGCCCTTTCGGGTTTTCAGCTACGGGTAATTCTTGCCCTGAAAGCCGCCCCTTTTCGGGTTTTTCAACTTCCAGCTTTTATTTTTCTTTTTCTTCTCTTTTTTTTTATTATTTTTATTTATTATTATTTTTTTTATTATCAAAGAGAAAATGCTTTTATGATGCAAACTTATGTTCACGATGTGACCGCGCCTTGTGGCTGCCTACGATCTCCAAGAACTCTTCGGGGGATGGGGAGAATCAGGTCTTTCGTAGTTCCTTTTTGGGATGCAAACTTCGTGCTTGGCTGGTGCGGAATTCATACTCCGGCTGATTTCTTCGCGGCGATTTCTTCCCAAGCTTTGATGTCTTTGCGGGATTCCCTTCCCAAGCGGGACGTCTTTGCAGGATTCCTTCCCGACTTGATGTTGATGCAGGAAATTATTTTCTGTTCTTGATTTCTTTTCGCAGGATTCATTCCCGGCTTGCTTGATGTTGATGCCAGAATTCATTTCTGTTTTGATTTCTTTCGCAGTTATTCCTTCCCGGCTTGATGTTTCTTTGCGGGGATTCCTTCCGCGCTGGATGTTGTTGAGGGATTTTCCTCCCACTTGATGTTTGAATCAGCTTATTGACTCGAGCTCGTATGATAGTGATGACCCTAGGCGAATCTTGACTCGTTGTTGTAGTGGTTTTACCACTGGTTGACTGAAATTATGGACTTGTATTTCACCACAAAAAGAGTTTGAATACCAACATTTGTGGGTGGTAACTTGCAGTGGCTTTGAGTGTTGAAGAATAGCTTTTAGGCTTTTGAGTTTGTGGCTTCGCCATGTTTGAATTCTTAAGGTTTAATTTGATTTCCGTTCTCTGAACTTTATCTTCCTCTGAATTTGGAAACTAATTTCCTTCAATGGTTCTCCTCTCCATCAAGGAAATTTGAGGGAGGAGGACTCTTCCTTTTCCTTTGTTTTGAGAAATGATCCTGTTTATCAGGACACTTGTACTTGTGCCATGACCTGGCGCTTGATTTTCAAGGTGTTTGTTGTCATCCAATTTGTGAAATGACTTGCTTCTTCTACCTTGCTTTTTCAAAGTGAGCAGCCGCTTGGTCTTTGTCCTTATGGCCTTGAAATGATTTTGTCATCTACCCTTGATTGGCTTGGAATTTAACGGAGAGCTACAGGTTTGAACCCGTTTTTGACAACTTGATTTCCTTGTTAGCTGTTTTGTCCTTTGATTTCTTTCTTTTGTGCAGAGGTTCCTTTGACCCGTTTTTTTTCTTTTGCTTGCTTAGAGCAGCCTCTCCATAAAGAATTTCGAGCAACTTGACCTGAGATTGACCTGAGTAGTGATGGGATAGCATGCGACTTCGTGCAAACCCAACCCAATTCAAACATAACTTCTTTATTCTGTCGCTTTCAAGCTCAAAAATTCAGGGACCACCTCTCTGTCGGAGCATCTTCCATTCCTGGGTTTTCGGAAGAAGAAAGAAACCATCAGTCGGAGAAACCATTCTGGCCCTAACCCCTTTAATCGGCTTTGCCTCGGTACTGTTTGAAGTCTTGCGCACCCTTTGCTGGATCCTTACCATAATTACCCTTCAAAACTTCGCCTTTGATGGTGCTTCTTAGGATGCCCCCAGCTTTGATTGATGCAGAGCAAATGAAAGGATGAATGCATTTTTTTGCCAATTTTTATTATCTTTTTTTTTTATCATCATTTTTTTTTAAAATTTTTTATTATTTTTTTCGATTTTTTTTTTGCTTTCACAGGAAAGGATAAGGAAAGAGTATAAACATGATTAGAACGTAAACTGATCCCTTTTATTGATAAGGACAAAATTTGTGTACAAAAAACACTTAGATTTACAAATTTCAATTGAATGAAGACTTGAAAAGAAACTAGACCCTAAAAGATAGACTCTAGGTGGACTGTAATGGACTAGGATTGGATTGACTGCAGTGACTTTGTTCTTCTCGATGCTTCAATCGATCAGACATGTTGTTGTTGGTCTTGAGCAATTCCTTTGTTCTTTTGGAGGCTTGATCTCAACCTTCTCAGACACAAACTTCATTCATTTCCAAGAAAAGTTCAAAAGGATCGAACGATTAAACCTTCTGCAGACACAAACTTCACTCATTTCTAAGAAAAAGTTCGAAAGGATCGAAGCGATTATTCTTGTTCAGCAATTTTTTTTTTTTTGCATTAATCCCATGGTTAGGCAAGGGATTGGTTGATGTTTAGTTTGCTCTTGGGGATGATAGACCCATTGTCAACCAGGTCTTGTAGGCGGTTTTTTAAAATCCAGCATGATTCTGCTTCTTGTATGAGTCCTCTTTGAGTTGGCCCAACTGGATTAAGTCTTCCACCTTAGTTGCAGTTGCAATGAGCGACTGGAATGTTGGTAGGTACTGTGTTTGAAGCTGTGACTGGTAGACTGGCAGTAAATTCTTGATTATTATGTCAACTTGTTCCTGTTCAGGTTCAAGGGTCCGGTTGATCATTGAGCAGCTTGGCTCTCCACCCTCGAAAGGAAACGAGGAGAAGGGCCTCATTGGTTCTTTTGTTAGTAGTTTCCCAGCTCCCGTCCCGGGTAACTCCACTTTCGATATTATAATGGTACTTTGAGCGTGTTGAAAGCCATTGGCCATATGTCCTCCATATTCTTCATTTTGGAACGATCCAAGCTTACAAACCCATCTTATGCAGCACCAGTCCAAAAGAGATGTGCTGAGGCACAACTGACGAAGGAGCTACGCTGTTCAGGCCAAACGGGCTTGAGGGCACCCACATACATTTTCAGGTGCGTTTTGGGACAAGTGGTTCGTCCAAACTTTCCAACATGTTGGGCATCTTTGGAATTTGTTGGCAGTCCTCGCTTCGGGAACAAGGACAAGGAGTCAATGTCCACACCACTTTCTTGTGTTGTTTAAGGGCAAGTGGATTGACCCTTTCCAAGAGTTTCCAATTTTATCTCTCTCATTTTTCTGAAGCTTCTTCTTAGCAGCTTCCAGCTCAGAAGCAGTTCTGGAGGGCATGTCATCCAGGTTAAGGGTAGGGTTTGTCGGTTCAGCACCAGGTCCTT
This sequence comes from Jatropha curcas, assembly GCF_014843425.1. The sequence continues at coordinate 374,646 of NW_023591398.1, read as the reverse complement.
GATTGGAGGTAGCAGGTCCTCTTCCCCCAGCGGAAGCCCCATTTCCATTATAGTTCAGCTATTAGGGCAGTCCTATGGGCAGCCAACGCCTCATTCATTCTAGCCTCCATTCTGGCTTCCAGTTGTTCAATGAGGTTTTGGATGTCAGAGAATGATGCCATTGGTGCAGTCGGGGTTGTTGGACCTGTGGGTGAAAGTTCAGTTGGTGTTTTGGGTACAGGTGGTCTTTGGAGAGGTACCTGTGAAAGGACATAGTCAAAACGATTAGACTATCCTATATAAGGTGTTGCCATATGGTATGTGAGATAGTGTGAGGTATTTGGACTTGACCCTTGTGATGTAGGGTGGTATGACCAAACAATGTAGGGTAGTGTTGGTATGCTATAAGTGTTGTATCTAGGATACCTAAGGATAGGGACCCATGGGAGGTGGATGTAGGTAGAGTGCTTAGGGCCTGGACACCTCCGAACTTTTCGAAAGGCCCTAGTTCTCAAGAATTTTTTTTTTTTTTGGGCCTTAGGGGCCAAAATGTGAATTTTTTGGGCCTTTGGGCCAACATGTTGAGTTTTTTGAGCCTTAGGGGCCAAAAAAGGGAATTTTTAGGCCTTAGGGGCCAAGATGTGGAACTTTTGGGCCTTAGGGGCAAAATGGGAATTTTTTAGGGCCTTAGGGCCAAAATGGTAATTTTTCCTGTCTATGATATGTCGTGAATGCGCACAACAACAACGTCATAATCTGTTTAATGAGGTGCTTCAAGCATTGGGTACATACAGTCCTAAAGGAATAGTTACTATAGGCTATGGACTCAAGAGAGAAATTGGCTTTTATTAAGGGACCCTTTTGAACCTTGAGTATGGATATACCCTAAGGCCACAATGTGAAAGAGTTTCACGTGGGTTCCAACAGTAACGCAATACCCTGGGCACCCGCAAAAGGATTAGGGAATTGGTTTGCGTAATAGGAGGACGCTTTTTGACTGTCCGTCGACATAATCAAAGCAGACCTGCGATAAGCGCTACTTGTTGCTATCCAGACTCAGAAGTGTTGAAAGAGAAGAAGAATTCATTTGAAATTTCAATTTTTTTTATGCAATGGGAGAAAAAGATTCTCATCGTGCAGAATAAAAATCAGACAAATGTAAAAAGTTTTTAATTTAGTTGTACAATCAAGTTCAAATTCTCCTTATCCGGTATCTTAAAGAAAGATACTGTTTTTTCTGTTGGGTACCCTGCAAAACAAAGCATAGTTAAATAATACCCTAAGAACGGGCAGGTTAGTTTTTACACAACAATTTGGTAGGTCCTCTTTTGCAACAGATTGGCATAATTCCCCCAGTGAGTCGCCAACTGTGAACCCTCCCTCACATACAGGCATATGAATGCCATGTACTAAGGGCAGAGCACTGAATGTACTGAGTTCGGCCACTCTTTGTTTAATTATTTAGGGTAATACTAGGAAAACCTAAGTGACTCCAATTTAATTAACCGAATTATGAGATTAATTAACGTCCATGTTAGGCATGTCCTACGAACCCGAGGTGGGTCCCCGACGACTATGTCATGCTGATCAGAACTTAAACCTATGGATGAAATGCTTTTGGCAGGGTAAAAATGAAAATAATTGGACCAATAAAATGTTTAATGTGATTTCGACTTGCCTGCTCGGGTTAGATCCAAACGGGTGCCTGACGTTACTTCGCGTTTGAAATGGAGATGCAAAAGTCCATGCTCAATGCATGGGTGTGTGTATGCTTCGTGCATTTTGTTTAGGCATTTTGCCTGAAAATTGATTGATTTTTAGGCATTTGATGCCAAAAAGTGTTGATTGATTTGTTGAGGCATTTGTTGCGAAAAGGAAGTGTTTGATTGGGCAATTTTATTGCCAAAAATTGACTGATTTAAGGCTTCTAGCCAAAAAGATTGATTTAGGCAATTTGATTGCCAAGATGATTGATTTTAGGCGATTGTTGCCTAAAATGATTGATTTTAAGGCTTTTAGCCAAAAAGAGTGATTTAGGCAATTTGATTGCCAAAATGATTGATATGTTGATTGGGCGATTGGTCGCAAAAATGGATTGATTTAGGCAATATTGCCAAAAATTGATGTGATTTAGGCGATTGTCACCAAAATTGATTATTTGAAGGCTTTAAAGCCAAAATATTGATTTAGGCAATCTGTGTGCCAAAAGTGTCGATTTAGGCGATTTGTCGCCTAAATGATTGGTTTTAAGGCTTTTAGCCAAAATGGATCGATTCAGGCAATTTGTTTGCCAAAAAATCGATTGATTGGGCGTTTGACGCCAAAATGATTGATTTAGGCAATTTATTGCCAAAAATGTTGATTTAAGGCTTTAAAGCCACAAGATTGATTAATTTTAAGGCATTTTGCCGCCAAAAAAACGTGAATTTACTTAAGGATCTTTAGCCACAATTATTGATTTAATTGACTTTTAACCGAACATGTTCGAATAAGGCAAATACAACCGTAGTTATTAATTAACTAGTTATTTTAAGCTAATATTGTCGGATTTTAAAGCTATCACCCACGATTATTGATTAACCAGGCGTTCGCTAAATTTATTTAATTGAGGCAGTTTTAATTTGCCTAATGATTGACGTGAAATGCTTTTTTATTTGCACTTGTAAATTAATTAGGAGTGAAAGAGAATAATGCATGAAGTGCGTAAAATTAAATGGCAGAGTCTAGTTCATGTACCTGATTTAATCGTCGACCGCTTCTTTAACTCCAGGTTAAGCTCCCTCGTTAAGGTATATTAATTAATTTGATTTTAATGAACACTATAACAAAGCAAATGAAGCAAGGAGCGTAGGGGAGAAGGAGCGTCCATCAACACAGACTGAGTGCGTCAAAACGGAGGCCCCGGGGCCAATTTTATAGGAAAAAAGGAGACCTGAAGGCGGTCCTGCTCGCCCTCAAGGGCGGGCGTGCCTGCCCTCAAGGGAGGGCGTGCCCGCCTCCGTGCCTGCCCCTTGGTGGCGGGCATGCCCGCCCTTGAGGGCTGGCGTGCCCGCCCCAGAGGGGCTGGGCGTGCTGCCCCTTGAGGGCGGGCAAGCCCGCCCTTGAGGGTGGGCGTGCCCGCCCTCTGGACCGCCCCTGAGGGCGGGCACATCGACCCGTGAGCTTTTTTTTCTCGTTCCGGAGGCTTTTTCGGGAGTTCCGAACCTCCAAAAAATATTCCGGGACCAGTTCCGCGATCCTCGCGACGTCTCGGACGTTTTCGGGAGTTCGGACCTCCAAAAATATTTCGGGACCATTCCGCGATCCTCACGACGTCCGGACGTTTTCAAATACCATCATTGGGCATACTTTCCTGACCTCCAAAATGGCCTTTGGTCGCGGTCCGGACTGTTTGCAGTCCGGAATTGGCTCTTTCGAGCCTCAAAAAATTAGGTATTCCAAGGCGATCTGCAACTGCTGTCGCCGGGCGCGATAGAGGCTACCCGCCCGCCTTTAAGGCGGCCGCCACCCGCCGCGGCCGAGAAAATTGGCTTTTTTTTGAGCCCCAAAATTTGAGTATTCACACTTAGTTAAGTAGTAACTCTCCAAATTTCTGAACTTAGTCACCCAAAAATCACTTCTTTAAGCCTTTAATCTCTAGGATTTTATTATTAAATCAAAGTTGGGTGGGTTGAATTTTTGTGTATTTAGGCAAGTAGGGAAGTGAAGAAAAACAAAGAGAAGAAGGAGAGAAGTTGGCCGGAAAAAATGGGAAAGAAGAAGAAGAAGTGTATAGCTGAATTAAGTGGAGTTGGACTTATATAAAGTAACTAAAAGGGTAATTTTGGTCTTTTTCTCATAATTGATGGCTAGGATTGAGTCAATAGTAATCTTAATGTATGGCTACAATTTCTCCAATTAAATTTCCTTCAAAATATTTATTTATCTCCAACAAAAATTCTCATTTACTCCATAAAAAATAATTCCTTAATCCATAAAAATAATTCCTTAAATTTCCTTAATTAATATAACACCATAATTCACTATTCACTAATTATCTAAATTCTTCAAAAATATTCATTACTTACTTTCTATCGATAAAAATCATGCATGCATGCTCCAAAAATATTAAAGAAAATATAAAACATATATAGTAATTTTTCCGGACAAAAATAATACCGATTCCTGGACTGGTTGTACTATTCACAGACCGGTGGTACTATTCACAGATAGGTAAACTACTATTTCAAACACAAGAAAAATAGGACGTTACAATATTAAACCAATAAAACAAAAAAAGGAATCACGCTCCCGAACGACATAAAATAATAGTTATAGAAATTGATAAAATGATTAAAGCAAGTTTTGTTAGGGAGGTGTTATATCCAACTTGGTAGGCAAATGTAATCCTTATACCCAAACCTAACGGTAAATGGAAGTTATGTAGATTTTATAAATCTAAATAAAGCTTGTCCCAAAGATTCTTACCCATTGCCTAATTAATCAATTAGCAGACTCAATAGCTGGATAAGAAAGGTATAGTTTTATGGATGCTGAAGTAGGGTACAATCAGATATAGATGAATGAGGAAGATAAAGAAAAAATGACATTTATAACATATTGTTGAAATCTTTGATATTAGAGTAAATATTGTCTTTCCTAATTTAGGTTTATTCCTATTTAGATTATTTCCTATATTGGAACAATTTGTGTATATAATTCCTGATTATAGATGTATATTGTCTCCTATAATTAGGTAACAAATATTGGGTGTAATATATATCATATATATATATGAGATTACAATACTATATATCTAAATCTCTAAATAGAATAGAGACTGGACAATAACAACAAGAAAATAGAAGAAATAAACTCTCTCTTTCTTTAATATGAAACTTACATGGGTAGTCTAGAGCCTTGTCCTGTGATTTTGTCGACATACGGTTTTTTTTTTGTAGCGGGCATACCAGGTCTGAGTTTCGAAGAGATAAGCACTAAACCTGAGCCCGTAATAAAAAAAAGAAGCAAAACTGTACAGGATTCCTATACAGTTCCGTGACGAAAGCCCGCCCCGCCCACACTCCCACCACGCCACCCCTCCCTCCACACACCACCCTTACTCTTCCCGCCCGCACCCACCACCCCCCCCCGCGACACTCTCCCCACCCCGTCCCGCACTCGCACACGGCCCCCCTCCCCGATCAAGAGAAATGAGGCCCTAAGCGAGGGTTAGGATTCGTATCGCTATAAGATCGTTTCCCAATGGTACTTGGAGGGGGACTCACAAACTTCGTTCCTTTCCAAATTGATATTCCCTTTGAAACTAGTGATCCAAAGCCTCATTGGTAATTTTTCTTAATATTCCCCATGCACGCAATTGAGATTCTTCTTTAGGAGCATTACATTGCTTGATTAGGGTAACAAACAGACTTTTCTACATCTCTCGGGCAGTATCAGCCAAGTTTGATCAACCTCATTCTTGTTGCTGAGAGACCAATTTAGTCAACAGTGGATTGAAGGATCACGATACACGACACCTATTTTCTTTTCCACTGAACCGCAAACTGTTGAGAAACCATCCGCTAAAAATAATAGAATAGAGACTGGACAATAACAACAGAAAATAGAGAAATAAACTCTCTCTTTTTAAAAACTACATGGTATCAGAGCCTTGTCGTGATTTTTCGACATAGGTTTTTTTTTTTTCGCAAACAGGTCTGAGTTTCAAAGATAAGCACTAAACCGAGCCGTAATAAAAAAAAAGAAACTGTAAGGAGTTCCTATCAGTTCCGTGACGAACCGATCAATGGGCCCGCGAGGTTAGATTCGATCCTTTAGATCTTTCCCATGGTACTTGGAAGGGGGCTCACAACTTCGTCCTTTTCCAATTGGATATTCTTTGAACTAGTGATCAAAGCCTCATTGGTAATTTTCTTATATTCCCCATGCACGCAATTGAGTTCTTCTTTCAGAGCATACATTGCTTGATTATGGGTAACAACAGACTTTTCTAGCATCTCTCGGGCAGTATCAGCCAGTTGGATCACCTCATTCTTTTGCTGCAACCAATTTAGTACAGTGGATCTGAAGATCACGAACACACTTCTTCATGACCGCAACTTGTTGAACAAGCTAAAAAAAAGAGTAAGAAATAGAAAGAAAGAAGAGCAAAAAGTAAAAAAAAAATTACAATAAATACATTACAGTTCATGACATAAAAAATAACACTCTCCTCCATTGAATCAAAATAATTCCAATCATGCTCAAGCACGGAGAGCCTAGCAAGATCCCTACTCACAGGACTTTGAAAGCATTTGGCAAAAGTTCCATCCACAGATTTGATGTAAGACTCCACATCTGGGCGGCTAAGACATTCTCCAGTAACTTCAGATCGAAGCCTTTTCTTCCTTTTTGATAAAGTTATTTCATCTTCATCGACTATAAACCCAGTGCCTCTACAGCAGTCTTGCCTATTTCTTCTAAGCATTAGAAGGAAGGAGGAGCAAGATTAATCTGGACATTAGGAGGAGCAGAGTGCTCGATTGTGGAATAATCAGAAGGCAAAGAAGATTTTGCTGGTATTGGGTGATCTGAAGGTGTAGGGGTAGTATTTGTTTCTTGCTAATCCCTTAGCACCAAGCCTTCTTGTTAGATGTTTTCTTCTTGGTTCGAGCAAAAGCCTATGCCTCCTTTTTCTTTTTTCTTCGCTCTTCTGCTTTCTTTAGAAAGTCATTGCCCGCCATATCTACAATAAGTGGAAAACGTTAAAAGTTAGTTCAAAAGAGGTCGGACATACATACTATGCAGTAAGTACCTTGATTAGTTTTTCTTCGATATGAACGTTTTCCTGAACGAACCACAAGATATTGAAGTTCCAATAAACCTGTATGTATATGGGTCTTTTAGCATATTCAACTAAGGTGTCAATGCTAGTTTTTTCTTTGTTGGTTAAAAGTCTATCTTCATGAAAAGAGGAACTAGCTCTCGACCAACAGGTGTTTATGTTGAAATCCTTTTAGCTCTCACTACAAAGAATTTCTCGTTCTATCTTCCTTTTAAAGAGCCAGACATTCCTATGAACGCCCCAACATGGTCTCTAGTAGACAGATGGGGATCATCTTCCCTTTCACGATTGTTTAAACATTACAACCCATTTATCACATAAGGGGAGAATTCCAGGTTAGCCTGCCGAGCTAAAATACTCAGCCCTAACACTACCCTAATGCTATTAGGGGTGAGCTGAGAAATAAAACCTCCAATTTGATTCAGATACTCACAAAGTTCCACTTGTAAAGGAAGGCAAACACCAGCTCTCAAATCTTCCTCATATAAAATCAAGAAATTAGGGCTTTGTTTTTGAATTGGCACGTACATTTTCACCTACAGTTAATAACTCAAATTCCTCAAGAATTGAATACTTTACCCTAATCCTACCCATATCTCCTTCCTCTAACAGAGACCTTAGCTTTGAAACTTTATTTTCTCTTTGTGGAACTGTTTCTCTCTTTTTGGCAACCTTTTTGGATTTTTTTTGCAGGGGTTGAAAAAGGATTAGAAGGTCGGTTAAGGCGAGGAGGAGTATTGTTATCCCAAATTACAATGCTTGTGGCCCTAATTCTCTCTGGAGAAGTGTTTAATTGGCTACTGGTTAGAAAATCGATAGATTTCATGGCCTCGGAACTAGACTTCGATTAGGATTCAACGACAATGGATTTACCCTTGTTCGATGGAGGAGCATGAGAACCCATAATAAAAAACAAGTAAAAGAAGAAAAATAAATTACCTCTCTTTAAAATGCTTGAAAAGTTTTTTGCAGGAAGGATAGTAATTGAAGGAGATGATAGTGGAGTTGAAGGTGTTTTCTTTCCAAAACTGTAGATTTATACAAGGAAAAGATGCAAGAGGGAAACTGAAGAGATACAGTACAAAAGAAATCAAGAGACGCGAGGAGACGCGAGGAGACGCGACTTAATAAATGTATATTATTCAAAGCATCATCGTCGTTTAATGTGCATAGATAATTTCAAGGTTGCATTCATTAAAGACAAGACCTCATTTGACGCCTGAAAACTTGAGTATATATGCATAAAGTAAACTGACAAGTAGGGCACACGTGGAAGTCATCAATTTTCAAAAAGAAAAGGAACTAACTTAAATGCCAAAGTTAATGGGATGAGCAGTTTAAATGGACGCATGGCTCTTCAAGGCTATACATAAATGATCAACACAATGTTAGGGGACTTTGGATAGGAACTAATAAATATGTCGAGCATGCAAGATACCCGAACATGTAAATAGCTCAAGCACTGTTTAGATTTGAAATGTATCGATCAAAGAGTCATTTAAACTGGGCAATTAATGTGTAAGATCACCATTTATTATTTATGATCAAGATCCTCGTTAGGTATTAAAAGTCCTTCCATTACAGTTGGGAAATTACTATAAATATATGTATCATGTCTCATTAGTGTATAACATTACATCTTAACAACAATTCTAGCATTTCTTAAGCTTTTCAGATTTTACTTCTATCAGTAACAATAACAATAACAATAATAATGAGAAGAAGTGGGATTTGCCTCCAATTTAATATCTAAGTTTACTCTCAACTACCGATATATTAACTTATGAGCACATTTATTATTTATGATCAAAATCCCTGTTAGGTATTAAAAGTCCTTCCATTACAACTAGGAAATTACTATAAATATATGTATCATGTCATTAGTGGATAACATTACATCTTAACAGCAATTCTAGCATTTCTTAAGCTTTTCAGATTTTACTTCTATCAGTAACAATAACAATAACAATAATAACGAGAAGAAGCAGAATTTGCCTCCAATTTAATATCTAAGTCTACTCTCAACTACCGATATATTAACTTATGAGCACGTTTATTATTTATGATCAAGATCCTTGTTAGGTATTAAAAGTTCTTCCATTACAGTTAGGAAATTACTATAAATATATGTATCATGTCTCATTGGTGGATACATTACATCTTAATAACAATTATAGCATTTCTTAAGCTTTTCAGATTTTACTTCTATCATTAACAATAACAATAACAATAATAATGAGAATAATGATAACAATAATAATAAGAAGAAGCAGAATTTGCCTCCAATTTAATATCTAAGTATACTCTAAACTACCGATATATTAACTTATGAGCACGTTTATTATTTATGATCAAGATCCTTGCTAGGTATTAAAAGTCCTTCCATTTTACATCTTAACAGCAATTCTAGCATTTCTTAAGCTTTTTAAATTTTACTTCTATCAGTAACAATAACAATAACAATAATGATAAGAATAACGATAACAATAATAATGAGAAGAAGCAGAATTTGCCTCTAATTTAATATCTAAGTCTACTCTCAACTACCGATATATTAACTTGTGAGCACTTTTATTTATTGGTATGATGAGTTCAATTGTATAAGACTTGATAGACTGTTTCAGTAATCAAATTATTTACCTAAAATGATGTTTATTTTGGAAAAAGTTTTGTTTGTGAATTATCAAGTGACATTTAACCTTACGACCACAAACTGTACTAAAAGATAATCCACTTACATAACTTTTTCTGTTAGGACAAGGGAGATCTAATAAGCAAAACGATAGAGCAAAATAAGCGTAATACATAAATTTACCCTTAAAGTTTACGCGATTTGTCTTGTGACACCCTCAAATTTGCAGAAAACCTATCATGATCTTACACTTTTATATTTCAATAATAATATATAGAAGTCAGTAAGACAAAATATAAAAGTCCAAAGTCACACTTAAACGCTTACAAAGTTATTTTATTTTAACGAGGAACATAATTATTACTGAAATGTGAAAGTGTTATATCATGATATGTCTCCCACAAATTTAAAATTATTACAAGACAAATGGCATAAATTTTAGATGGAAATCTATGCATTTAGCCGGAGCAAAATCATTGAGAGTATGCCTATCATGTCATACATGATATGGTAACAGCTTGTACGAGATCTCTTTAATGAACGTTTGCCTCTACAAGCCCCACGTACACTTGCCCTGTTGCCAGGCATTTATTGTTGCAATGGAATTCTAGTAAGATTGAACCCTTCAGGAAAATCAAATCTAATTCAGGAAAATCAAATCTAACCATATAAGTCTAAATAGAAAGAAAGTGCCATGCTAACAATTTAAAGAGAAACCAAGTACTAGCAGAATTCTGATTAAATTAAATCTAGTTCTACAAGCATTGGAAATTACACTGTTGCGGCAGTAAGAACAAAAATCATTACTTTCATTTCCGTACAATAAGTTACCAAAGATGTAAGATTCTGTACTATCATCTGCTCTACAATAACCATAGTTGGTCAATGGATGACAGGCTTCAGAGGATGAGCTCTTAGATTTGACAAGTCAAGATGTGAATCCAGCTCCTCATCCAGTTCTCCTACAATGCTTCTGTAAGAATCAATCAGAAAATATGAGGTCCCATTTTAGGACACATCAAGATTATGAAACACAAGCAACAATGAGAAGAGAAATTACATGTTGTCACCCCGTATTATGTACAAACCCAGAACAAGTTGTTGAACACCTTCCTGCAAATCAATGAACCGTCATTCTAATGGTGCAAGTATATTTTATTTTATATCACCTTCAACTGTTCAAGCTATAGACTTACACTGTAGACTCATAGTAGCTAGAATTACGCCATTCAAACTAGAGAAATTCTACTTGTATAAAACTAGTTAATATCTCTAGATAGTTGATAACTATGAGTCTATCGAATTTCATAAGGCAATACCAAAAACAATTTACTGCAACTCGCACCTAATTTAATCAACCACGTATTCTTTTATGGTAAAAGAATCAAAGGATCACCTTAGTGGAGTAAACACGTTCATGAGATTCATCGAGGATAATATTTGTGGCCTGATCAAAGCCTTTCAAGATTCCCTGAATTAGAAACCCTTAACAATTAAGATGATAATACAAAAAATCAAATGGAAATACTGAAGAGATACAAGTCATGCAAATATATTGGGGAAAAAAAATTATAACGTACCACTATATTGCGGCCATCATTGGTGATAACTGAAATTGTTTCTGTACAAAAAGCAAAAAATTACAGGATGACCATGCCAAAAAAATGAATTGAGCCCCAAAACTAAATAAATCAGTGCCATTTAAGGACGGTGAAGTATAGTCCAAGCTACTCCCTCAGCAAAATTAATGTGAACCATCGAACGCATTTATATAAAAATTTGATTATTAAACTCCCTTTTTTTATTATTATTTTACTATTCTCAAATACAATAGAAAAAATTAAAAGCAAGTTACAGCAAATAAAGACTATATAAGCATGTTATGGCGCTGCTTGACTTAGGGTAGTTTTACTGCTATTTACGGTGTTTTTATTTAGTTATTCAGTGTTTATCATGTTATTATCAGTTTCTTTGTTGATTATTAAACTCCCTTTTTTTATTATTATTTTACTATTCTCGAAATAACAATAGAAAAAAATTAAAAGCAAGTTACAGCAAATAAAGACTATATACAGCATGTTATGGCGCTGCTTGACTTAGGGTAGTTTTAACTGCTATTTACGGTGTTTTTATTTAGTTATTAGTGTTTATCATGTTATTATCAGTTTCTTTGTTAGTGGCTATTAGTGGGTGGTTAAGCAAAGTAACTTTAATTGTAATGGGTAGTTATTAAGTGGGTAGTGGGTAAGTTTTAAGCTTACATTTAGTTGTTTAAAAAGCTGTTATATCAGGAAAATGTAAGCAGAATTTTATGAAAAAGGTTTTGAGTTTCTAAAACTCAGAGATTGTAGAAGTTCCTCTCTTAACGAGCTCTAAGGAAGATATTGCCAGATTTCTCTCTAAGTCTGTCACCCACTGATAGAGGGAAGAAAACCCTTCTAAAGAATACCCAATCTCCAACCTGAATTCCCTCTAATTCAAAAGACCATAACTAGATCCAAATTGGGACCAATAACAAATTGGTATCAGACCAACAGTTATGGGGCGAATCTGGTTCAAGAACCAGCTTAACCAAAACTCTTCAATTTACTCTTATCCTGAGCAGCAGAGACCCGTAATGAGAAGGTTGAACAACTTCATGCCAAATTGGATGCCATGTCTTTTGACTTGGAATCCATAAAGAAGGGGCTGACTTCTTCAAGTGCTAAAAGTTAAGCACCGAAAGCAAAAGGTCCAGTAGGTTCAGCCCGTCTAGAATCTCCTAAGGGCACTACAACTATTTCAAAATTGACAGAGTTGGATGTTCTTGGACCACCTATGAGTAATAATTCAGGAAAGTTGGCAAAATTGGAACAACCTAAAACTGCCGCAGAGCGTATAGTTTTCCAGCAAATGTTTCAAGTCTCAATAGTTCTGTGTATAAAAGATAGAGTGGAGCAAAAGAAAGAAATAAGGAGCAAAAGAAAGAAATAATCAAACAATCAAATTGTTTAGCCACAATTAGGGGGTGCCTTGCTTGTGATTTGGCAGCCTCTAATGGGAAGGGAGTGGGAAGAAAGCCATTCGAGAATGACATAGAGGAAACATTAGAGGAGCCCATTTGATCCAGGAATATTAATTAAATATAGAAGCACATAAAACAGCTCCTTTTTGCAGAAATAATAGAGGGTAATAAGGATTCTGTTTGCATCAACATTTTCAACAAGTTTTGAAGATTGGCATGTCATCTCATCCTTTTGGGCGCTTGAGGACAAGGCGCTTTTCGAGGATGGGTGTAATGTTATGGCGCTGCTTGACCTTAGGGTAGTTTTACTGCTATTTACGGTGTTTTTATTTAGTTATTCAGTGTTTATCATGTTATTAATCAGTTTTCTTTGTTTAGTGCTATTAGTGGGGTGGGTTAAAGCAAGTAACTTTATTGTAATGGGTTAGTTATTGTGGGTAGTGGGGTAGTTTTAGCTTAGCCATTAGTTGTTTAAAAGGCTGTTATATCAGGAAAAAATGGTACAGAAATTTTAATGAAAAGGTTTTTTGAGTTTCCTAAAACTCAGAGATTGTAGAGTTCTCTCTTAAACGAGCTCTAGGAGATTGCAGATTCTCTCTAAAGTCCTGTCACCACTGATAGAGGGAAAGAAAAACTCCTTCTAAGGATACCCAATCTCAAACGATTCCCCCCTAATTCAAAAGAACGCCATAACTCTAGGAGATTGCAGATTCTCTCTAAGTCTGTCACCACTGATAGAGGGAAGAAAACTCCTTCTAAGATACCCATCTCAAACCTGATTCCCCTAATTCAAAGACCCATAACTAGATCCTAATTTGGGACCATAACAAAGCACCTCAAAAAGTACACTCCCATAACCTTAAAACACCCTGTTCATGAGTGCCTAGACATCCTTTCATGTTGCAAAACTTGCAATCTGTTTTACCCGACTCATTGAGGCCATGCTTACGAGATAACAACACTATCTGTATATATTTCTTGTCAAGTTGTAGAAAACCAATGTCAATCAGAATTATGCTTTCATTCTTAATTAATCATGCCAGTATTTTCCAACATATTTTTATTTCATAGATTGCTGGTTTACGAATTTATTCTATCATCTTATGAAATTTCAAAATAAGTTCTTAATGTTTAACATGCTTTCCAAATAACACAATATTTTATCAAATGGCTTTCAAATTGCTTCATGAATCAAAGTTTGAATTTTAGGGAGGCTTAAACCTCTATACCTAAATCAGCAAGCAAGGCCTAGTTGGATACAAAGAAAAGGCATTGAATTCAGAAACTGGGAAATATCAAAAGCAATAAAAAAAAGTTGTTAAAGAATTAACATACGATCTACAAGAGACTCAAGTCCAGGGCCTGTAGATGACATTTTGCAAGCTCTGAATCAGCTGGAGGAGAAGCTCCCGTGTGAGATTGGTCCAACAGCAATCAATTTCTCTGGCCAAAAAGTAAAATAATGCAATGAGTTCGTAGACGAATCAAGATGGAATATGTAATAATGGCATAGAAATGAACTCCAAAAGAGCTAAACAACATTCTGGAAGTCATCATCTTCAATTGCTAGACAAAGGAAGCGAGACGACAGAGGAAGTGCACATGAACTTTGCAGGAGACAATTAGGTTGACATCAGGCGGCAGCCATATGAGAGAATTGGCTGCTGTCTCAGGCACCTGGGGGTTCATATGCTATAGATATGTTTGTAATTTGGAAGAAAAGTGAGGATATCTTGGTAAATAAAAATGAGTTAATATCCTCGACTTTTGCACACTCAACCTCACTTCATCTCTTCTGTGCATTCTGCTCCATTCATTAACAAGTTAAGTTTATGGAATTCTAGATTGTGTTTCTTTTTTGCGATTTCTATTCAGTGCTATTTCAATTGAGCTTAGCCAATACCCTTTACCATTTAGCTATGTTTCTGACTCTCAGTTTACTTCAGGTTCTTTCCTCATTAAACAAATTAAATTTCTGAACTTATGTTATTATAGTTTGTTTCTTTGATTTGGTAATTTTTGGACTGAATTTTCCTATGTTAAACTCGGTTCTAATCGTGTTTGCTTGATTTGGTTTCTCTGGCTGTATTTGTTCCTTTTTGGCTGGCTATTTGGATCCTTAGTTTGTCGGTGGCTATTGATTATGGGGTTGTTTAACAACAGAATCTTGTTTTGCTGCTCCTGCCGATCATCCCTTTTCGTTTTGGGGGCCTACGCTAATTGTCCTTCATTTCACATTATTATTTGTAAACGGCATTCTGCCTACTGTAATATTTTCCGACCACCACGGAGAATCGGTGGTTATCGAATTCCACAAGATTCAAATATTAGACATGGTTTTTCATGTAGAACTCAATTCCCAAATCAATGTCACTATCCAATGCCTAATTTATCAAAATCTCAGAATTTTATTCAAATTGAAACCTAAATTCTAAACCCCCTTCAACCGTCATTCAATGACCAAATCAATCAAGAATAAGTTAATCAAAAGCATAGAGTGTCGACCAACCTGAGTACAGAGAATCGCCGGAAATGCTTGAGCTCGCCGGAAACTCGAGAAAGAGAGAACTTTTGAAGGAGGTAGCAGCGTCGCAGGAGAGAGCCTTGTTTCGCGTGGAGCAGGGTTCGATCGTTGAATGGGTGGCCGGATTCAAGGTCGCTGTCGCTCGGAGCGTCGATCGCCGCCTTGGGCTCGACAACTGGTGGCCAAAACACTGATCGGGGAGGGGAAGGAAAGGAGATCGCGGTGCTGCAATCGGGAGAGGAGTTTTGGGCTTATTTTTCCTTTTTGGTTGTTTCTCTCTCCTGTTTTAATTGGTGTATATCTGGTTGGGCTCAAATCACGGGTGCGGTTCAATTCAAACGGAAACTTCTAGATTTTAACGGGTTTCAATTGGTTATGCTTGGTTCGATCGGTCTGGTTTGGTTTTCCTTGTTTTATTATTCTTACAAAATTCTATTTTGTTACAAATCAAATTTTAATGATATCATTAAAATCAAATTTTAGAATTTAATAAGGAAAACTATTAAAATTTTAAAATCGGCTTATTTCAGCTGTATATACACAACTTTAAAATATCGCATAATAAATACGTTTCAATATATATATGTATATAAGTTTATGTTCAAAAATTTAAATATACAATTAACATCCAATAGTAGATTTACTTCCTGTCTAAAAAAAAACTGCAAAAGACATAACACAGTTTATTGTCTTATATATCTATTGATTTATGGATTTCAAATTTAATTAAAGGAAAAAGAGATATAAAGAATATAATATAGAAAATGCTTTTTAATTATTTAACAATTATCTTTTAAATATATATTAATTGATTAATTAGTTGTATAACAGGTAAATTAATCATCCAATCAAAATTTTCTAAAAAGACAATGTAATTATTTCTAAAATTTGTAAAAAGAGAGAAAATAAAATGCTGAGAAAAGACAATATCAAGTCGACATTTATAAAATTTCTTTTTATTTCAACTTTGTATATAGATATATAAATATAACAATATTATATATATTTTTAAAAATAAAAGTTTAACTATTCGTCATTTACATACACATAAGCTTAATTTTGTACATTCTATTTAAAAATTAATTTTTAAAAAACATATTCAATCAAGCATATAAATATAAAGTAAAAATAATATTAATAAAAAGAATATATTTTTTTCTTTATTTATTTCTCTCCTAAATAAAGCTTTTAAAATATAATCAAAATAGAATTAAATATTTAAAAATAAATTTGCAAATAAAATATAAAATTTTCAAATGTCTTATATATATATTAAAAAATAAATTTCAAAAAGATAAAATTTAAAATTTTGAAATGTTTTCCTCTCCTAAATAAAGCTTTTAAAAATATAATCAAAAATAGAATTAATATTTAAAAATAAATTTGCAAAAAATATAAAATTTCAAATGTCTTATATATATAAATAAAATATAAAATTTTCAAATGTCTTATATATATATTAAAAAATAAATTTCAAAAAGATAAAATTTAAAATTTTGAAATGTTTAATTGTCTATATGTATTTATTTAAAAATACTTTAATAAATTATATCTAATCAAATAATAAATGTAAAAATTTTAAATAATAGTTAAAGTTATTTTAGTATATTTAAATTACATTAAAGGTGCCGTCGTAAATCACATTATTTCCTCAGAGTCCTTTATTAGCATTCAAAAATGTGTTGCGTATTGTTACTTGTTGAACATGCTTGTTAGAATGATTACTTTTAATTTATTTCTTATATAATTTTTTATTATTTTTTCAAAGAAAATATAAAAATTCAATATTTTTATTATAATTATCATAAATATAAAAATTGGTGCAAACCACCACCATATATGTCTAGTATTTGACAAAAAATTTAAAAATTTGTCCTTCATTATCATAACTAGTGTTAGAACCCGCATAATGCGCAGAGCAATATTAAAAGATGAAATAACCTTTTATAACATCATTCAAAAATAGTAAAATTATATAATAAAATGATAAATCGATAAATCGTATCTCATTAAGATATGCTGAAAAGTTGCAATACTAAGATATATCTTATTAACTTTCCTGCGAAGTCTTTCATAAGGCATGCAATAGCAAAAGTTATAGATGATATGACTTATATAAAAGAATGTATACACAGTATTATTGTATTTTTAATAGTGATAATAATTTTGAGAATTTAACTAATTATATTGAAATAATAAATTAAAACTTTTTTTTTATTTTAAGTTTAGGGTGTCAAAATGGGTTGTGGGTCAGGTTCGATACAAATTTGCTTAACACGCGACACAATTAAATTTAATACGAACACGGCCCATTTAATAATCGTTTCAAATTTCTCAACATGAACACGATACAAAAATTAGGCAGGTGATACGAACATGACATGTGTAACCCGCCTAATATTATAAGTATGTTAAATGGGTCGAGTTGACCTGTATATTATTCGTGTAACCCGCCTAATATCATAAACAGGTTAAGTGGGTCGTGTTGACCTGTATACGTCCCACTTAACCTGCTTATAGTATTTTCAAATTTTTAACTTATTTAATTCAAATCACATTTAAAAATAATTTTTCATACATAAAATGCATAGATTCTTCAAGATTCATAACTAAAATAATAAAAAAATTAATACAACAATAAAGTTTAATAGGAATTTAGTTAGAGTATCATAAATTGGTTATCCGTTTATGACACGAACCCGTTTAATCTCAACCCTAACCCGTTTATTTTGCATGTTAGGTGAATCGTGTTTGCGTGTTGTGACTCATTTTAACACCCCTATTTATAATTTATTATAAACGATTATTTATTTATTTCAAATATTAATGTATTACTTATTTAGTTTAGTGTGTCCTAAGTGTGTGGATGCCCTACTTTTTTAAAAATTATCGTATATTGTACGTTTCCGTATCTCGTGTCTCATGTCCGTGCAACCTAGCTCTAGGTATATGATACTAATCAACCAAGTTTTTTCTCTTATTACCAATAAAAAATGAAATATGTTTTTTAAAATTTATTTTTGTGTCATTGAAAAAAAAAATTAAGTTATATACTGTTGGTCTAGTTGGGAGAGAGAAAATGTTAAAATATAATTGAGTGGGTGTTTGGTCTAGTTGGGAGAGAGAAAATGTTAAAATATAATTGAGTGGGTGTTTTCGCACCGCCCCCGAGCGAAATGAAAAACGTCACTTTTTTTTTTGTTTTTGATGGAAAATGATCTTACTTTGAACAGTGGTGACAAAACATTTCATTAGATACGATGCCGATAAATCGGTTTTATAAAATATTTTTGAGTCGCCACCTATTTTTTCGGCAATGGGACCGTTTCCAATTTTATTTTATAATCGTTTTTATAAAATATTTTTGAAGTCGCCACCTATTTTTTTCGGCAATGGGACCAGTTTCAATTTTATTTTATAAAAAGTGACTCCCATTTTAAAGCCCGACTTTAATTTATGGCCAAATTATTTTTGAAAACTGGTCAGGCGCAACCAACTGCGGGTAAGGGAATTGGGTACGGCGGCCCGTTGGAAGCCGAGGCCCGGAAAATCTGGCCTCTTTTAACCTACGATTTCTAATTTATTTTAATTTAGAAAAGTTAGAAAAGCCAAGTTATTTATTTATTTAAACCCAACCCAAATGAATCGGACCGAGTTCTTATATGGAAAATTAATTAATCGTTCCAATCAAATCCAATCATCACATCCATAACCATTTAAATCATTCAAACCAAAGCAATTAAGTCAATTAAATAAAAGACTCGCTCTTGCCTTATGGTTCAAGGTGGGCTACAAACCGAACCTAAAAATACAATTCTAGCCGATTCAAAAATAAACCCAAAAACCAAAAAACCAAAATCATGCACAATTATTATTTAACATCTAAAATCACATTTTATTTTTAATTTAATCCTAAACATGCAAATTATTAATAAATCAACAAATTTAATTTAAATTTAATTTCTTTTTTCTTTTAAACTGAAATTATAAAATTCATTACAAACAAATACATAAAATCACATTTTTAGTATTCTAAGCTTAATTTTAAATGCAATCTGTTCATAATTGGTCATTTTTTTCAGATTTATTTTGAAGAAAATTTAACTCTGGAAGCTTAAACAGTTGTTGTCACACAGGCTAACAGTTGCGTCACCCAGATTACATTTTAATATTCTAAACTTAATTAAATTGCAATCTGTTCATAATTGGTCATTTTTTTCAGATTTATTGAAGAAATTAACTCTGGAAGCTTAGAACAGTTGTGTCACACAGCTAACAGTTGCGTGACGCAGCTGTTCTGGCCCAAGCTCATTTTCAAACGCTTTATTTAGATTATTTTTTATTTAAATATGATTTAAAAACTCGTAAAATGGCCAAATATGAACATAATACAATTTAATGAAGCTTAAATTACTAAAACCACAAAAATAAGTAAAAAAAATACAAAGAATGGTAAAAGAGATTACCTAATCCTCAGATTGAGGATTGTAAATGGATTGAATGTCTTAACAAGTGATAGTTAAGATCTCCCAGAAGCTTTGTTTCCAAGGATTCAAAGTTTCTCTTTCTTTTGTCTTTTTTGATCTTTTTTTCTTTCTTTTGTCTTTTGATTTTTTTCTCTCTTTTTTTGATTTAATTCACCTAAAATTGATATCTAATGGCAATTTTCCTTCAAACGAACTCAAGAGAGCTTTTGGAGGAAAATATGGCCGCACAATATGTTTTTAGGGTTTTCAAAAATTGTCCCAAGTTGTCTCAAACGTGAGAAAAAGATCTATTTATAGAAGTAGGTCACAGAGCACAGCTGCGGCACGCGTCTGGATAAATCCTTCATATACTATTGGTCTAGTTGGGAGAGAGAAAATGTTAAAATATAATTGAGTGGGAAATGATAAAATATATAAAATATAAAATATAAAAAAAAATAAAAAACTGTAAGTATATATTATTATTGGTACCTATTGTAGAAAACGTAAAGATCTAATTTGAATGATTCTATAGAAAATGTTTGTACTAATTAATTGTTGGTCAAAATTTAATTGTTTGTCCCTACTGTTCATATTTTTGGTTTTTCAATTTTTAATAATTAATCAAACTTGTTGGTCCCTACTGTTTCTCCTCACACGTGACAATTTTATAAACTAACACTTGGCTTCCATATAATGCAAACCGCTCTTCTTTTATATATTATATAGATAATAGATGTAATGAGCATATAAACCCATGCGATGCGTCGATTAATTATCATAAATTATTTATTTATAAATATAATTTTAAAATTGTGTCATAATGTTGCGTCTCTTTTGAGTTCCCGCAAGTATACGGATCGCAACGTAGTAATAAAAAGATCGATCCCACGAGGAACGGGTTATGTCCACTTTACACTACTTATCCTTTAACATTATGTTTACAGTAATAAAACAATATGAAATGATTAACACTTATAATTCATTATAACTTTTAACTAAATATACTACTTTAAATCTATAGATAAAGATATAGTAGAATACTTAGAAGAAATTGATCATGCATTAGATTTTCTTTTTTTTCTAATAGCAAAAAAACGTGTTTCATACAATAAATTTTTCTTTTAAATACATGTGGTCAAGTATAATTAATTCAACCTCTCGGTACAGAATTACTCTTTTTATTGTATGTATCTCTACATACAACAAATGCCTTACTTTGTCAAATATTAAGTCTAGATCTTAGTCTTTGATTATTTCAATAACTTAGACTTAACTTTGACAAACCAATTTAAAGATTGACATGCAAACCCAACTAAATGAATTCTATCTCTTTGATCCTTACTGAATTATTTCTTTCTGAGAATATAATTAAGTAAGCTTGATTATGTGAATACCCAAATTTTGAGGCTCAGAAAGCCTGTTTTCCCGGACTGCAAACAGTCCGGCCGGACCGGAGGCTATTTCGGAAAAGCACAACATTGCAAAAAAGTCTTTAATAAAAACAAGAGAAAGATAGAAGTATTCAAACTCATGCCTCTTGGAGGGGCTTGGAGGGCGTCACCCCTCGAGGAACTCCTGGATGTTCTTTGCACGAACAATAATAAGTGACTCTCGTCATCTTATTTCTAAGTACTACCTTATTATTTTCTACTGTATTATAATACTACATTTTGCCTATTACATGAGGCATATTATATATTGCATATTGCATATATGGCCTATGGCCTATGGCCTCTGACATATGGCCTCTCTGGCATATGGCCTCTCTGGCATCCGCCCCCTTTCATCTTGATTTGGACTTTAATTTATAGAAGAGGAAGATGATGGCAGTTATGAAGGTGGTTGGCTGGCCAAAAGGTGCTTCAGGTGACTTCTCTTGATTTCTGTGAAACGTGGCGTTATGTCTCCTGGAAAAACACCAACTCGCCTCGCGAGTTCAAGTGCGCTCGCGACTTTTGCTTTCAGATTGCTCTGCCTCACAGAAGTGCTTTGCGGCGCTCGCGCAGATGGGAAGTCGCGCTCGCGCATTTCGCTGCAAACCTTCTGCCTCTCAAAATTGATTTTGCGCGCTACGCGCAGATGGAAAGGCGTGCTCGCGACTATGGCTTTTCTGGGCTGTAGGTTGCGCGCGGCGACCTCTTCTGGTTGCTCGACTGGGCCTATTTCTTTTCCAACGCGACCTTCACTCGATCTGCGAAGGTTTTGCTTGAGAATTTTTCTTCCATTTTTATCAAAACTTTTTTCGGTCCTCTTTTCTATATAAAGCAAGCCTTTTCATTCCCTTTGTTCAAATGTGTTCCTTGGAAATTACTAAAAACAACACAAACAAACGTAAAATATAAAAACATCATGCATTCATGCAATTTATATGAAAATAACATAACAAAATTTGCCCGCTTTGCGAGGCTATCACATAATATAATAGAATTTGACATTTTATAATAAATTTATGCATGATACTTTATATTTGTTGACTTCATATATAATAATTTAACTTGTAGACAACATTACGAATATTATATTAATATTATCATATACATGCAATTATATAATAAACCATAATAGTATCTCTACAGTTTGATAATGCCATTTTTAGTAGAGTTTTGTCAAAATATTTAGTATTGCACAAATACAAATACATTTTTCAAGTTGAAAATCCATATATGTTCGTTTTTGTCTTAGTTGGCACAATTTTATTATAAATTTTTTAACAATATAATATTATTGTCGACATATAATAATTTTAAAAATAACAATAATAATTAATAAAGTTATTGATGAAATTAATATCTTTGAGTAAGTTACTCGTTATAATTTTACAACTCATTCTTCTAGGTAAAAATTAATATTTTATCTATTTACAAAAGGTCTTTAATGTGAATATATACAATGTAAACGTCTTTTAATGTGAGTCTATTAGATATACTAGTGTTAGAACCCGTGCGATACGCGAAACAATATTAAAGGATGAAATAATCTTTTTTAACACCATTTAAAATTAGTAAAATTATATAATAAAATAATAAATTGTATCTCATTGAGATATACTGAAAAGTTGCAATGCTAAGATATACCTTCTTAAGTATCTGAGAAGCATTTCATAAGGTATGCAATAGCAAAAGTCATATTGAGATATACTGAAAAGTTGCAATGCTAAGATATACCTTCTTAAGTATCTGAGAAGCATTTCATAAGGTATGCAATAGCAAAAGTCATGCATGGTATGACCAACATAAAAAAATGCATATACATTATTAACGTATTTTTCAATAGTGATAATAATTTGAGAATTTAAGTAATGTGGGTCCCGTTATATATGGCACAATCCAAGAGGAGGTTGAATTTGATTTTCTAAAAATTTAGTTTTTAAAAACACAAAATCATAATTCTATAGCAGCAAAATTAGAAATCGTTTATGAGAATCAATTATGAAGGTTAGAACTTTCTCACAATGCTCATGTAAGATTAGAAAACTGATTATAACTCAGATTCTGATTTCTATTAAATATAAAAGAACATATTAGAACTTTGTAGAAATCATAATACAGAAATTTAGAGTTCTAATGTTCCACAAATATAAAGCTTATTCGCGATTAGAAATAGTAAATCAATAACAACTTTCCATTTCTAAAAACATAAACAGATGTGTAAATAGAATATAATCAAGTAACACTTCATAAAATAAAAGAAGATAAAAAGATAAATACAGAGATTTATAGTGGTTCGACATTAACTCACCTACATCCACTCTCCAATACTCATCTTGAAATCCTCCACTATGTTATCTCTTTTGAAGGGTAAGAGACAAACCAACAATTATATGGAATAGATTTAATACCTAAATCTAACCTTAAACCCACTAGATTTCAAAGGTTTTAGTTAACCTCTACCATTCTGTGTTTCAGAAATCAGAAATGTAACGCCCCAAAAGTTTCGAATATTAAAATAGTATTATTTTATCGGGTCATGAATGGTGCTAGAGAGAGGGAGATAATATTTTATTTAGACCCGAAGAAGATATTGAGTATAATTAAATATGGATGGATAGTGATTTACCAGTGTATGAATAGTACCATCGGTCTGTGAATAGTACTACTGATCCAGGAATCGTTATTATTTTGGCCTGGAAAAATTACTATCTATGTTTTATATTTTATTTAATATTTTTGGAGTATGCATACATGATTTTTATGGGTAGAAAGTAAGTAACTTGACTTTTTAATGGGTTAGAAGTTAAGTTAATGAATATTTTTTGAGAATTTAAGATAATATAGTTTGAATAGTGAAATTATGGTTTTATATTAATTAAGAAATTTGAGGAATTATTTTTAATGGATTCAAATTTGAAAATTTTGTGGAAGAAAAAAAAACTATAGAATTTATATTGGAGAGAATATTTTTAGCCATTAGATGAAGTCTACTATTGACTTAATCTTAGCTAATTCCAAATTATGGGAAAGGACCTTTGATCACTTTATAAAGGTCAACTCCAATTAAATGAGATCACACTTTGCATTTTCTTTCTTCATTCTTCTCCTCCTTAGGCGTTCAACTTCTTCTTCTTTTCTTCATCCATTCTGTTTTTCTTTAATTTTTTACTTGCTTAAATGCACCAAATAATACTCCCATTAAAACCTTGATTAAGTAAATTATCTATTAATCCTAGAGATTAAAGCTTGAGAAGTGATTTTTGGTGAATTATTTTAAGAAATTTGGAGATTCTCTACTTGAGCCAAAGGTTGGGGAAACCTTCTCTCAAGGTGTAAGGCAAAGCTAAGGCTTAGGAAACTTTAATCCAAGCTTATTTTTAAGGTTAGTATTCATAAACACACTTACCTTACTTTCATTTTTGATTTTGTGCATTTATGCCATCATGTATATATATTGGGATTTTGTATGAAATGATTGATTTGTTGAACATTGGTTGCAATACCATGCTCTTGGGTGATGTTTGATGAGTATTTAGTATGTGGTAGAAATCTCTACCATGTAACTTTGTCTTTCATGTTCTTGTCTTCATTGTTTATTATGGATTAAAGTAAGCTGATTTTGGGGGAAATGTTATTGGGTGGCTAGACTATTTTTTCAATCCTTTTTGTTTTTCATTTGTGCAACGCTCTCATAAAGTTGTAGGCATCTACTTTAGCTTTTCCAACCCATCTCTTTTGTTCCAATTTGGAATTTGGATATATATAGCTCAACTTATGGCTGAAAAACCTAAACTGACTCTGTTATGCCGGGCCACATGCATCTTTGAATTGAGTGCCCATTTTGACCATTATGATGGCAAGATTATGTTCTGAGTTCTTCATGAAAGTTGTTTCCCTGTATCTTAAGACTTCCCTAGTTTTGGATGGTTTAATTTGAGTGTTTGTGATACGGATCCACTATCACCAATCACCTATGAAGCTTAAAGGAACAAGGACCACAACAATGGCAATCCATTAGTACTTCCTAGTGGACCAATTACAAGGAGCCGTGCAAAGAAATATGGAGCAACCATGTCCTGCAAAACAAATGTCCTATACATTAAGAACAAGTTACATTAAGAGCTCCATGACCTTGGAGCTCCATGACCTTGCCTTCAACAAGTGCTATGAAGAACTTAAAGGAACACCTAAGTTTCTCACATTAATGGAAGCACATGTTGAGTTGGAATCTGAATTTCAACATATGGCACGCCCTAGACCGTGCTAGGTTAGCACGCCCGTGCAAGGTGGCACGCCCCAGGCCATGCAAGCCCCTGACTCTCGCGAGGAAACACTTACCTTGAAGCACGCCCGTGCCAATTAGCACGCCCCAGACCGTGCCCACCTCTGACTCTCGCGAGGAAACACTTACCTTGAAGCACGCCCTTGCGAATTGGGACGCCCCAGGCCGTGCCAGCCTCTGCCTCTAGCAATTTTAATTAGTTTATTTTGAGTTTTAACAATGTTAATGGGTTGGGCCTCCTATTCGGCCACCCTTGGTTATTTTAGCCTTGATTTGTTTAGATTTGGTCAATCTTTAGTTGATTTGGATTAGTTAACTAAATCCTTAAGTTGTTAAGATTTGTTAGTTATATCCTTAGTTGGTTTAAATTAGCTAAATCCTTATCCTTAGCTGATTTAGATTAATTATTCTAAATCCTTTAAGGATCTTTATCCTTAGCTGATTTAGATTAATTATTCTAAATCCTTTAAGGATCAGGACCTCTTAGAGTTAGTATAAATAGCTTGTTATATTGTAATTATTAATTAATCAATTCAACAAATTCAAGTTCTTTTCATGCTTAAGGTGTGTTCTTACTTTAGAGTGATTGTGAGAGTGCATTCCTCTTATTGCATTAAGAATCAAGGTAAACTTATCAATTTATTTGTGGCGTTTATCTTATTCTTTTACTCTATCATTAGTGTTTCCGTTTCTTTATAAACGAGGGGTGCCATAGGGGAGGGTTTAGTTTGATCTTTGATCTATTCTAAATCTTGTCATAGAGTTCTTGGAATAAATTTCCATAGGGTTCCGCGTCAGTTTGGATAAGTAGGAATTTAATAAAAATTGGATTTGGTTCTGCTGAATTAGGTTTGGACTGTTGGTCTGTGTTCTAGCCTTTATTTACCATCTTACAAATTGATCTGGGCTGTAATTCCTTCATAACATTTGTAGTATTATGTCTTAGCTTTCTATTGAATTTAACTTTACTCAATTTGGAGACCTATAACTCAAGTTATATCTTAAGAACACAGCAAAGTTCAAGTTTATTTTAATGTTGAAAAATTTCTATGTCTTGAAAACATAGGTTTATTTAGAGAAAGTATGTAAGAATCAGGTGTGACAGAGTTTTTCTTGATTATTTGTATGTTTTAGGATTTATATTGTTTTAGGATTTATTTGATAAAAAAAATAAGAAAGTTTGAAACGCTTTATTAGATGGTATGTTTAATAAGATATAAAGTTATGTTAGAATGTTTGATTGGAGAACTGAAAATCCCTCCTTTGGGTTTTCATAACGAGACGGAACCATTTTGGGGGTCGGTTAAAGCTTACATATATTATTTTTTTATGTCTATGCTATATACATTATTATAATATATTTTATATATATATATGACCATTAAGTATGTTATTTGATAACTTTCATTATGTTAGAGTTTTTAAAAATGGTATATTTAAGATGTATGTGCTTTGAATTTTGAATAAGGAAAGAAAATATGATTTTATCATGAAGTGATAAGAAATTTCTTAATGAGTTAAATTTCATTATAAGACTTTAAGTACACGTTTTAAAAAGAAAAGGCAATTTATTGAGAAATCATTCCCTCTTATTAAGTAATTTGTTAATTATGAAATTTTTTCATGAGTCAACTTAATTTAAATGAGTCACTTAAGTTCTAAAGTAAGCTTACATGTATGATTTCATATCATAAGAAATTTTCTATGTTAAGTAATTATGTTTAAGTATGAAGTTTTCAAGAGTTACTTACGTTCTAAATAAGCTTACATTATGAATTTAAGAAGACAAAAGAATAAGACAAATTTTATAAGAAGTGTTATACTTTAAGAATTAAAACAAGGATTTTGGGCTCTAATATACTTGGTGTGAATTTGATGCGATATTTGATTTTATTATGTATGATGAGCATGCTTGGCATTTGATGCCATTATGATAAGAAGCTATGATCATATGCTAGCCACGTGGGTGTCTTATGTTAGGGAGGCGAACGCACTCATATATGTATGAGAATAAGATGGGCGACCATAAAAGGTCATATGAAAACGCTGGCGACCTAGCGCCAGACCTAAGGCCATTATGAATAAGTTATGAAAACCTATCTGCTTCTCTTTCTCCTAAGTATATGCGAGCCCCTTGGAAAATATTTGTAAGGCAATTGAATGAATGAGATCATATTATTTTAGTAAACCTTACTTTGGAAATTAATGATCATGTTATCAAATGAATTTTCAAAGCATGATACTTCGGTACATGATTTTAAAAATAAATAATATATGTATTGGTATAATAAATGTGCAAGTAATGAATTTATGAGTTGAAAGAATTAAATTATTTATGTTATTAATAATAAGTTTATTTGATATTCTAAGTAAAGAATCAACGTATTTATGGTGATTAAATGTTTAAGTAAAGGATTTATGGTATAAAGAATTAAATTCTTTATGTTATTAATTAATAGTTTATTTGTTTATTTGATATTATAATATTCTACTATAAATGTAAATGCCTATGTTGAAATTTAATAGATTTTATGTAATTATGTTTTAGTTAAATAAGTGTTCATCGCAACTTTAGTATAGAAATAAATTATAACAACCACTAAGTTTAATACTCAGCGCGTTGATTTTTTATCACACACATGTTAAAGGACCGTGGTTGTCCTTGAAGACTAGTAGGGAGTAGCATTCAGGACTAGAAGAGTAGCATCAGAGCAGAAGAGACTATTGTGGTAGTAGTAGATTGAGATTTATGTAATTAAGAATTATGGCATGCATAATTATTATATTTTTAGAGATTATGTTATTTGAATTATAACTTAAGCATGTAATTATCCATTATGTTGGTGTATATTTTTGGAGATAAGCTTAAGATTCATTAAATGATTGAATATAAAATATTTGAAGACAGTTGGTATGATTAGTTTATTAAGACTTGATATATATAATGAATGCAATTAATTGATGAATATTAAAATGCTATTGAGGATTTATATAGTTAATACGTTATTGAAATATAGAAGTGTTGTTGTAGTTTATGATGATTATTTGAAATGTTTGGGGGTGTTTTAATATTCAATTTTTTGGCAGAGCTCAGTTTTTAAGGGCAATCTCTTACAGTATTTCTTGATTAGGTTTTTCCCAATTATTTTCAAAAAAAAAAAGAAGAGAAATGAAACGAAATGAAATGATTGTTCTATAAAAAAAAATACTTACTCGCCTAAACTTGTTCTGAATACTTCAATTATTCTATCATTAATTAATTTTTTCTATGATTATATATTTTTAAGTTTAAGATGGTGTCTTCCAGCAAACCGATGTGTACATCGTCGTCGAGGTCTACGGCACTAGGGCGGGGGGTGATATAGAAAAAAATAATATGATAAACAATTAAATTTTAAAACAGGAAGAAAGGATAAATGATAAACATAATAATAAAAAATAGATTCTCACCATAAAGCTATACAAAAAAAAAAAAATATATTATTTCATTTAAAAACCTTCTTTTACAATAAGATATACAAACCAATCTATATAGAAGTAGAGAAACCTGAAACACATAAGAACAGGCGAAGAACACAAAAAGATTGAAAATGGAAGTTTAACTGTAGAATATTATTTCTCAAAAAAGAGTAATATTACTATTTCTTATTTCTTAGAAAAATTTAATTATCATCGAAAAAGAATATAGATATGAAAAAAGACTGAAGGGGGTAGAAGAGAAGGAGCTTTGAGAAGTCAGTTTAAATGACTAATAGAGGTTTTCACTTACAAATTGTGAAAAATGAAAATTTGAATTCATAAAATATAAATTATCAAAATTAAACTCAGCATGGTTGCAATTAAATGAGATGATTAGAAGAAAATATAAAAGAGCATTAGGAGCCTTGAAGGGATTTAGTACAAAAAAGCCTGTATTACTTTGCACAAACAAGAATTATGTCAAGCATAGTGATTCGAAATTATGTCAGTTGTGTAGATCAGAAACTGCTTTTTGAATAATAAGAAGCCAATATTAAATAGCCACAAGGAGCTTTTATTCCAAAAATCTTTAAGTGGGAAAAGTGAATGCAATTGAATTTTTGCTATTTATCTTCTCAATAAATTTATTTCAAACCACAACGCTTCTCTCTCTCCTCTCGCGCGCTCTCTCTCTCTCTTCTATTATTGTGTCAGATCAGAAACTGCTTTTTGTAGAATGCCATTTAATAGCCACCGAGGAGTTTTATTCCAAAAATCTTTTAAGTGGGAAAACGTGAAATGCAATGATTTTTGCTATTTTCTCTCAATAAATTTATTCAAAAGCATTTAAAAATAATCTTAAGAGAGATAAAATAGATTTTTCTACTTATAATATTATTTACTCTTTATCCTACAATAATTTTTTAAGACTTATTATAATACTAACCAACACAAAATATCTTCATAGTCTTCAAATAAAAATCTTGGATTCTAGGAGCTTTAATTCTTCAAATAATTTCTGCATAAAATAACTTTAGCACAACAAGAATATTAAATTTATTTGGTTTGCATAATCATCAAAATCTTGGGATAAAATTGACCTTGAGCTAACAATCTCCCCCTTATTGATAGTGACAAAACCAATAAATTTATCAAGCATAAGAACACGTACCCCCCTTAAGTTTATGCATATCAACAAAATACAAGTTTTAAATTCAATAGATTTATCATGAAGCAAGATTAGAACTCCCCCTGAATAAGTGCAATGTAAGCCTAAGGGATTTAAAACAGAATATACATTAGAAACTGACTTAGAATTTGAACTGAAGTTCTAAAGTCTAACAATCAAAGACATTCCTTACAAGCATATTCTGTTCTCATAGAAACAAGACATTAGAACAAAAAAAAATCACAGATTAAAACATGGTAAGCATAGAGATTAATTACAAAAAGAAATATTGTGTTCTCCTCCAAGTACTTAAGCATCAATAGTATACTGTGTTCTCCCCCTTTTTATCATCATAGAAGAGAATCAACACAAACATTTAGAAGATAAAAAATAACTAAATTATAGATAGAAAAGAAATAAATAGTGCAGTATAAATAGAACAAGTTTAAGAAAATGATGGGATATAAACAAACTTCAAATAAAACATAAAGTAAAGCAATGAAAATATACAAATATTCAAAAATACTAAGACACATAGCAGGATATCATTAGTCTTAAATGGTTTTGGTCAGAAAAGGTTAGGAAAGGGTCTCGGTTTCCTAGTTCAGTTCTAGGCCTTTTTGAGCTCCTGAGGCTTTGAGCAAGTGAGGGTTCAGATGAGTCCGTGGATCTTTTGGAAGAAGGTTGCAGAGGAGGTTTTCCTCTCTAGTCAGGCTGTCTTCCTACAGTGCGTTTGAACCATTTCAGCTTTTAAGAAGGTGGAGTGCTGGATGCAGCTTTTACTTTTAGACTAGCCAGTCTCCTTGTATTTATATTTTTTCATTCTTTACATAGAAGTAACCAGTGACTGAGTATGAGCCATTACTGCTTTGTTATGCTTAATGGCTTCATCAAGCTCATTATTATGCTACTCAATGAGCTGCTACTCTTTCTCAGCCAATGCATATTCTTTGTTTTTCTGAACAGGAGTCTTTTTAGCTTCAGTTTCTGGCTCTATTTCTTCTTCATCACTTATGTCTAGCTTTTCAGTCTTAACATCACTAGCCTCTTTAACTACAACTTCTTCGTCATCCTTTCTTGTCTCCTTAGGTTCATTTCTTCTTCATCACTTATGCTTAATGGCTTCATCAAGCTTATGCTACTCAATAAGCTGCTACTCTTTCTCAGCCAATGCATATTCTCTGTTTTTCTGAACAAGAGTCTTTTTAGCTTCAGTTTCTAGCTCTATTTCTTCTTCATCACTTATGTCTAGCTTTTCAGTCTTAGCATCACTAGCCTCTTCAACTATAACTTCTACGTCATCCTTTCTTGTCTCCTTCGGTTCATTTCCTCCAGGATCCACAAAATCCCCCTTTTTCTTGAGGAACTTCTTTTTCAGTTTTTGCTTTCTTTTCTTCCTTCTTTCCTTGATCTTCTTTTTCTTTTTCTGATTTAGTTCCTTTCTCTTTTTCTTTTTCAGTCTCTTCTAATTTTTCTTTTTCTTTTTCTAATCTCCTCTTTTTCTTCTCAAGCTCAGCTTTCTCCTTTCCTAAGCTCAACTTCTCCTTTTCTAATCTGGCTCTCTTCTTTTCTGTTCTTACCTTCTCAGATTTTTCTTTTTCTACAACCTCTACCTTTTCTTTTTCTTTCTCTTGTTCTTCCTCATCCTCTTCTTCTTTTTCATCCTTCAACTCCAAGGAATTACTATCTAATTTGGACACATTATAGCACTTCTTCCTTTCCAGACTTACTCTTAGAAATTCAAAGATAGGAGTTAACACTATACCATAGGGCAATTTCTTAACATTGCTCTGCATCTTATCACACATGGCATAACACAAATTAAAAAGCTTTTTCTCCACTATATGCCACATTAAACATAGCTCGACCTGATTAGCATAGGTGAAAGAACTACTCTTAGGGTATATGTAATGCATAATAAGTTTGTATAGCCACTTTAGGTTTTCATGAAGGTCAGAGCAGTCAATCACACCCTGTTTTTCTACAAATCCCTTTTTGGTGATTTTCTTATGAATTCATCCCTTTTATACCCATCAAGCCTAGTTGTCTCCTTAATTTTAGTTGCTTTATTCCCATTGTTAGGTATTTTGTAAATACCTCTAATATCAGTGAGGGACAACACTTTGGTTTGCCCATCCATTTTCACAGAAAAGATTTCTGGACCAGTTACTCTAAGAGATCCATAAAATTCCCTAACAGCATTCTCATAGTAAGGTGCATTAAAGACAAAAATTCCATCCACCCTTGAAGCTCAAACAACTCCTTAAACCTAAACTCTGATTTACTAAAAAATTTACAATCTAACACATAAGAACGCATTAGAGAGTTGGGAGATATAATCGATTTACCTCTACTTCAAGAAACATTTTCCTTGTTTCTTCTTTCCTTTTTCCTTAGCTTTCTCCATTTTGGGCGTTACATTTTCCTTTTCCGAACTTGACTAAGATACAAATTTTAGGAGTTTTGACTCTAGTTTCTTATATTTCTTCATTAGTTCAACAAGAAGTTCTAGTTCTTTAGTGGTCATGGTTCCAAAAGAGGAAGAATCTAATCCAGACATGGCTTTCTGGTTTCTAGTTCTATGAAGCTTTAGGGTTTCGTTAGGAGAAAAGAAGAGAAGAAGGCATTGGAAACAGAGAGTGAGAGAGAAAGAGGTTGAGTGGAGTTATGTTTTTAGGAAAGAGAAGAAGCTTTGACGATTGATTTAATTAAGAGAGTGTTAGGAAAGTGGGATAGAGAAGAAAGAAATTTAAATGTGATAGTTTTGAAAGTTGAAAAAGCGATTTTGGGGGTAAGATAAAGTAACTGATTTGACTTTTGATAACCCTAACAATTAAGTACAAGCAAATAAGACTGACACACTTAATTAAAAACATGTCGCCACTTTTACAAAAGATGAAAAATTAAAAATTAAAAGAATTAAACAAAACAACAAAAATAAAAACTGACTTGCTTGACTTATCTTAACAAAATTAGAATCTGATGTAGATGGCGACATTAGAATTCTACATCAGAACCATATTAAGCTCACAAAAATATTTCTCTTCAGAACAATACTTACATAATTAAAATTTGTAAAAACACATAACACAGAACATGTCTGTCATTCTCAACCATAGGAAAGTATGTAGAAAATTACAAATAGAGTTCTAAGGTTAAGAGTTTAGAATCAGCACACCCAATTCTCTTCTAATTAAGCATAATGGCTTTCATTTAAAGGCTCAGTGAAAATATTTGCCAATTGCTTTTCTGTAGGGATGAACTCAACTGCTATGTCACCTTTTTTAACATAATCATGAATGAAGTGGTGTTTGAGTTCTATATGCTTGGTTCTAGAGTGCTAGACTAGATTTTTAGACAAGTTGGTAGCACTTGTGCTGTCACACCTAATTGGAATCATTTCTAATTTCAGACCATAGTCTGCTAATTGTTGATTAATCCATAGAACTTATGCAACACAGCTTCCAGCAGTAATGTACTCTGCTTTTGTAGTAGAGAGAGCAACTGAAGTCTGCTTCTTGCTAAATCATCATACAAGGGCACTACCCAGAAATTGGCAAGTTCCAGACATGCTCTTTCTATCTACTCTGCTTTCTGCAAAATCAAAATCACTATACATAACAAGATTAAATGTGTCATCTTTTGGAATACCGCAGACCCAGATTAGAAGTACCACAAAGATGTCTCATAATTCTTTTTACAGCAATTAAATGAGCCTCTTTAAGACTTGATTGAAATCTAGCATATAAACTTACACTAAAGTGAATGTTAGGTCTGCTTGCAGTTAGATATATTAAAGAACTAATCATACTTCTAAACAACTTAATGTCCACATCCTTTCCATTTTCATCTTTTTTTAATTTTGAGGATGGGCTCATTGGTGTGCTACATACCTTAGCATTCTCCATTTTGAACTTTTTTAATAGTTCTCAAATGTACTTGCCTTAGTTTATAAAGATTCCATTGTCACATTGTTTAATTTGAAGTCCAATGAAGAATTTTAATTCTCTCATCATACTCATTTCAAACTCACCCTGCATAATCTTAGAAAATTCCTTACAAAGAAGGTCGTTAGTTGAACCAAAGATTGTTATCAACATAGATTTGTACAACTAGAATATCAATTTGAAGTCCAATGAAGATTTTAATTCTCCTCATCATCCTCATTTATCAAACTCACCCCTGCAATCATTCTCTAGAAAATTCCTTACAAAGGAATGGTCGTTAGGTTGACCAACCAAGATGTTATCAACCATAGCAATTTGTACAACTAGAACATTCATTGACTTTATAATCTTAGAAAATTCCTTACAAAGAAGGTCGTTAGTTGAACCAAAGATTGTTATCAACATAGATTTGTACAACTAGAATATCATGTGCTTTATTCTTGATAAATAGTGTAGTATCCACCTTTCCTCTAAAAAACCCATTTTCTAATAAAAACTTACTCAATCTTTCATACCAAGCTCTAGGAGCTTTTTCTAAACCATAAAGGGCATTTGTAAGTTTATAAACATGGTTTGGTTTTTCATAAACTTCAAAACCGGGTGGTTGTTCAACATAC
Organism: Jatropha curcas; assembly: GCF_014843425.1. Next base: position 340,309 of record NW_023591398.1, on the reverse strand, counting down.
ACTTCATTTAGAAAACCATTTAGAAAAGCACTTTTACATCCATTTGATACAGCATAAAGTTTTTAAAATAAGCAAATGAACAAAGCATTCTAATGGCCTTAAATATAGCAACCAGAGCTAAGCTCTCATCAAAATCGATGCTCTCTTCTTGATTGTACCCTTGAGCCACTAATCTAGCTTTGTTTCCCACAACATTACCATGCTCATCAAGCTTATTTCTAAACATCCATTTTGTTCTAATAATAGAATGGTTCTTAGGTCTAGAAACAAGTTTCCAAACTTGGTTTATCTCAAACTGATTAAGTTCTTCTTGCATGGCAAGAATCCTACTTTCATCATTTTGAGCATCTTCTATATTCTTAGGTTCTATTTAAGAAACGAAAGCAACATTACTAAAATATCTTCTTAGTTGAGATCTAGTCATCATCCTTTCGGAAGGGTTATCAATGATGTCCTTTTGAGGATGATACTTGTGCAATCACCACTCTTTTAGTAATACAGAATTTTCATTTTCTGTTTATAGCATTCGACTTTCAGTGTTGTTCTGAACTTCATGTTCACTTTCTGGTTAAGCCTGATTATCATCATTCTACTCCTGTTTTGGCTATTCTAGTTGTTCTGACAGTTCATTATACCTTTTTTTTTTATTAAAATTTACAACGTCATCATTTTCTAAAATTCTAGAAGTACAATCAAATTCATCAAAAAGCAATATGGATAGATTTTTCTACAAGTAGAGTTTTCTTATTAAACACCATATATGCTTTACTATTACTAGAATATCTTAGAAAAAATCCTTCATAAGATTTAGCATCAAATTTAGCAAGGTAATAATTCTTGTTATCTAGAATAAAACATTTACACCCAAAAATGTGAAAATAGCAAATACTTGGCTTTCTACCTTTGTATAGCTTATATGAAATCTTTTTAAGTTTAGATCTTACCAAAGCCTTGTTTAGAATATAACAGGCTGTGTTTATAGCTTCTGCCTAAAAGTACTTTGATAAGTTAGAATCACTCAACATCATTCTGGACATCTCCTGAAGTGTTCTATTCTTGCTTTCTGCTACTCCATTCTGCTGGGATGTTCTAGGTGCTGAGAAGTTATGGAAGATTCCTAATTCGTTGCAAAAAGCATCGAATTTTTTATTTTCAAATTCTCTTCTATGGTTACTTCTATCACAGAGATATTGTATCATTTCTCATTCTGTATTCTCTTATAAAGATGAACAGGCAAGTCATATGACTCATCCTTATTTCTAAGGAAGAGTGTCCAGGTGAATCTAAAATAGTCATCAACAATAACAAGAACATATGATTTTCCTCCAGGGCTATAGGAGTGAGAGGTCCAAACAAATCAAAGTGCAGTAATTCTAAAGGTCTAGAAGTAGAAACCATGCCCTTAGATTTGAAAGATGTTTTGGTTTGTTTGCCCAATTGACAAGCATCACAGATGTGATCGTGATCTTTTTTAAATTTTAACTTTGGCAAACCACAAACCAAATCTTTCTTAGACAGTTTAGAAATAAGGTGCATGCTTGCATGTCCAAGTCTTCTATGCCGTAACCAAGTAGAATTATCAATAAAAACTAAGCATATGTCTACGTTATGCATATCAGAAAGGTCTACTAGGTAAATGTTTCCAAATCTTTTTCAGAAAGGTCTACTAGGTAAATGTTTCCAAATCTTTTTCCCACATACAAAGTTAAGTTATCATGCTTGTTCTGTACTTCACAATGAGAGGGTTCAAAGATCACTATTCTATTTTTTATCACAAATCTAACTTACACGTAACAAGTTATAATGTAACTGTTCTACTAAGCATACATCTTCCATTGAAGGATTAGAACCTACCACACCAATACCAATAATTCGACCTTTAGCTATGTCTCCAAAGCTCACTATACCTCCCTTCTACTTTTCTAATCTGATGAATTTCTTTCTATCACCAGTCACATGCCTACAGCAAGCGCTGTCCATATACCACATTTTTATTTTCAGCTTACTCCTTAGACACACATGAAATATCACGCAGATTTAGGTACCCAACATGTATTAGGTCCTGGAGGATTAGTAAAAACCAAGGGAGAGTCCAAATTCATACATAGAAATTGAGACACATATTAGCACAGATTTTGAGTTTTTAGTTGATGATGCGAATGAACACCCAACAAAATTTGACATTTTGGGTTGGTGGAAAAAGCATATAAATCGCTTTCCAGCCTTAGCTTCAATTACAAAAGATATTCTTGCTTGTCCAATTTTTACTATTGCAGTGGAACAAGCTTTTAGTGCGGATGGATAATTAGATCCAACGCAGGTCAAGATTATTGCCAAATAATATGGAAATACAATGACGATTGGACTAGAGCGGCGTTGAGAACTCAAGACCAACAAAATTCAAGCCATGATGATGATTCTGGCTCATTAATGGCGACTAGTGGCACATATGATTAAAATTAATTGTAATAATTGAGAGGTTATTTTCCATTGTAATAAAAAAAAAAGAACTAAGTGGGCTTCAATTTCCTCTAATTCCTAAGAGGATACATAGGCAATTAAATTGAATTTTTTAATTTTAATTTAATTCAAGACCAAAATAAAAAATTATAATTTTCTATATTAGTGAATTAGCAAAATTTGTAAATTTAATGTAATAATAGTTCTAAGTTAGTTAATAGAAGTTTTTCTCTTAAAATTTTATAATTTATAATAATTTATTTAGTTAATAAAATTTAGTCATTTTAAAATTATTGTTTGTTTATGAATTCGGAATCAAAATTTTATTAAAATTTTTAAAAAATTTGCGTTATATCGGAACCGTAATTCAAACCATCGGAACCGTGTAGGAACCAGCCAGAAGCGGAAGCGGAACCGGAGGTTCAAGGGTCGGTTCTGATTCAAAATTTTAAAAATCTCGAATTGACAGTCTAGTGAACTGGAATCGGCAGTTCACTGAACCGGCTATGCCTAGTATGTTCTGAGCATGTGAATGTCCTACTTTTTAAAAAAATTATCATATCTTGTACGTTTCCATATCTCGTGTACCGTGTCCATTCATCGTAGCTCTTGGTATATGAGACTACTCCATACACCAAGCTAATCAATCAAAGTTTTTTTTTATAACCAATAAAAAGTGAAGTATTTTTTTTAAAATTTATTTTTGTGTCGTAGAAATAAGAAATTAAGTATTTTATTTTATGTTTATGATATATTATAAATGATTCTTTATTTATTTGAAATATTAATGTATTATTTATTTAGTGTAGTATGTCATAAGCATGTGTATGTCCTACTTTTTTAACAATTGTCGTATCCGTATGCTCCCGTAACTCGTATCCCGTGTCCATGCGACCTAGCTCCTAATATATGAGACCACTCAATGCACCTAACTAATCAACAAAGGTTTTTTTATTATCAATAAAATAAAGTATTTTTTAAATTTATTTTTGTATCATTGAATAAGAAATTATTTTTTATTTTATATTTGTAATTTATTATAAATGATTGTTTATTTATTTGAAATATTAATATATTACTTAAGTAGTGTAGTGTGTCCTAAACATGTGAATGTTCTACCTTTTTTAAAATTATTGTATCAAGTATATTCCTGTATCTTGTGTCCCATATCCATGCAATCTAACTCATGGTATATAAGACTACTCTATACATCAAGCTAATCAACCAAGGTTTGTCCTTATTACAAATAAAAAATAAAGTGTTTTTTTTTTGTGTCATTGAAATAAAAAATTAAGTATTTTTATATTCATGATTTATTATAAATGATTGTTTATTTATTTTAAATATTAATTATTTAGTATAACATGTTCTAAGCGTGTGGTGTGGATATCTTACCTTTTTAAAAATTATTGTATCTCATGTCCTGTATCCATGCAACCTAACTCTTGGTATATGAGACTACTCCATACGCTAAGCCAATCAACTAAGATTTTTTTTATTACCAATAAAAATGAATTGTTTTTTCTACTTTTTTTGTGTCCTTAAAATAAGAAATTAAGCATTTTTTTATTTTATGTTTATTATGTTTATGATTTATTATAAATGATTATTTATTTATTTGAAATATTAATGTATTACTTATTTAGTATACTATGTCCTAAGTGTGTGGTTTCCCTATCTTTTTAAAAAATTACTGTATCTCATACGTTCCTAGATCTCATGTCCCGTGTCCTTGCAGCCTAGCTCCTAGTATATGAGACTTCTCAATACACCAAACTAATCAACCAGGGTTTATGTTATTACCAATAAAAAATGAAGTGTTTTTTGTTAAATTTGGTTTTGGATCGTTGAAATAAGAAATTAACTTTTTTATGTTTATAATTTATTATAAATGATTGTTTATTTATTTGAAATATTAATGTATTACTTATTAAATGTAGTGTATCCGAAGTATATGAATGTCCTACTTTTTAAAAATTGTGTACGTTCTCGATTTCATGCCCCGTATGTGTCAACCCTAACCTTCTAGTATATGAGACTACTCTATAAAACCAAACTAATCAACCAAGGTTATATCAATAAAAATAAATGTATTTTTTAAATTTGTTTTGTGTCGTGAAAATAATTAAGTATTTTTTTTTATGTTTATGATTTATTATAAATTATTGTTTATTTATTTAAAATATTAATGTATTACTTATTTAGTGTACTATATCCTAAACGTGTAGATGTCCTACTTTTTTTAAAAAATTATTATATACCATTTCCGTATAACCTAACTCCTGGTATGAGACTACTATATACACCAAATTAATCAACCAATGTTTTTTTTATTACCAGTAAAAAATGAAGTGCTTTCTTTTAAATTTGTTTGTGTTATTGAAATAAGAAATTAAGTTTTTTTTTTTTACTTTATATTTATAATTTTATTATAAATGATTGTTTATTTATTTGGAATATTAATATATTACTTATTTAGTATAGTGTAGCATAAGCGTGTGGATGTCCTACTTTTTCAAAATTGTCATATTCGTATGTTTCCTTATTTCGTGTCATGTGTTCATGCAACTTAACTCTTGGTATATGAGATTACTCCACACATCAAGCTAATCAACTAAGGTTTTTTTTTTATTACCAATAAAAATGAAGCGTTTTTTTTTTTAATTTGTTTTGTGTCATTGAAATAAGAAATTTAGTGTTGTTTTATTTTATGTTTGTTTTATTTTATGTTTATGATTTATTATAAGTAACTGTTTATTTATTTGCAACATTAATGTATTACTTATTTAGTGTAATGTGTCCTAAGCGTATGGATATCCTATCTTTTTTAAAAATTGTCGTATCTCGTATATTTCTGTATCTCGTATCTTCTGTCCATGCAACCTAACTTTTGATATGAGACTACTCAATAGACCAAGCTAATCTATGAAGATTTTTTTTTATTATTATCAATAAAAATGAGGTGCCTTTTTAAATTTATTCTTGTGTCATTATTCTTGTGTCATTGAAATAAGAAATTAATTTTTTTTTATTTTATGTTTGTAATTTATTATGAATGATTATTTATTTATTTAAAATATTAATATATTACTTATTTAGTATACTGTGTCCTAAGCGTGTCGATGTCCTAATTTTTTAAAAATTGTCATATTCAGTATGTTCCAATTTATATTTTTTAAATTGTTTATATATTATTTATTTAATAATAATATATTTTTCACACTTTTTTAAGCATGTGAATTACTTATTAATTTGTTTTATAAGAAGAAATAAATTTATATTAATATATTAAATGCTAGAGATAATTTTTTTTATATTATAATTTGATAAAAGGATTATTTGAAATATAAAACAACTTATCTTCTAACCCTTTGAAAATATAAAACAACTTATCTTCTTACCCTTCTTGCAATTGTGCTAAATTGTATTAGAATTCTAACATCTGTCATTTTATAATCTAAAATACTGCCAAGTGGCAAATTATGCTAGAATTCTAACATCTGTCATTCTATAATCTAAAATAATGCCAAGTGGCAAACTATGTTACTTACATTTGGATTATATATAAGACGAACTACCATACTTTTATATGTTATATAGATAATATTTCTGAAATGAAAATATGCAATGTGTATAAATGAAATTAAAATTAATTTATTAATTTATCTTTAAAATTTTAATTTGAGTCATTTTAGACAAAAAAAAAAGTCATAAAAATATAAATGTATATGGATATTATTATTATTGGGTTTGAATAAGATATCAAATATTATTGATTGGACTAATAAATAGTGTTGACCTTTATATATGTTTATAATATTAATCTTTAACTTCGTGTGCGGATATTGATATAAATATTTAAATATATCTATATGTATATATATTTTAATTTGTAGACTTAGAAAATTTTATATAAATATTTTTTCAAATAAAAATAAAAAGTAAAAAGATAAATATAATTTATTGCTAAAAGATATAAGAACTGAGCATGCAATCAAATTTATTTATTACCACAACTTGTTACTTCTAATTTTTTTTTAAAAAAAATTACACATAACTAAAACAATCATACACGATAATTATTTAATAAAAATAAAATTTTAATGTGAAGAGAGATTACTTGAATGTAAATTGAATTTTATCAATTCTGAATAAAGTTAATAGCTTTATCAATTTTTAGTATTGTCACATTATATTTTCATGTTATTTTAATATATGCTCATGCTCGTTTGATATTTAATTTTAAAATTAAATTGATGGTATACATAAATTAAAAAATGCTAGTATCTCTTATTTAATCCAATTTGGATAAATTGTATGCTAATTTGAAATTTAAATGTAAAGATATATAAATTGTGGCATCAAAATTTTCATGAATTACAATTTAAAGGATGATTGTCTTTATTATTTTTAAACCAGTTTGTTTTACAAAAATAAAAATAAAAGAAAACATAATTAATAATATAATTTCCTAAATGGTAATAAAAAAATAAAAATTTATATTATCAAATATAATAAAAATGAAAAATGAAAGTGTAACATGAGAGATGACAACAAACATTCCCTTCCACCTACCAAAAACGAAACGGACAAAGATGAAGACAAACTAATTGATCTATTATAATTTTCATAAATAAAATAAAATTTCAAATCTGACCAACCAAAGGTTACTTCACATAAACTCGCAATATATTCTAAATTAGTCTCGAATTATAAAATCTTCCTATTAAGCTGTAACGCATGAGGAAGAAAAACACTATGCTGTAACGCATAAAACACTAAAATTTTTTCAATTTAAAGATGTACAATAAGGCATTAATCAAAACTAACGATTTCACCACAGACAATGAATGATTCGATTTTGGAAGGACTAATTGAGGGAAAGGATAATCACATCTATATATAACCTTGAAGTGCAGCTGAAAACACTTCCATAAATTGAGTGCAACAATAAATTCAAAACTTAAATATCCATAGAAGTTCAAAATTTGAAAGATTAAAAGATTAAAATATATTTTAAAACTTATAGTTATCATTGCGAAGTATCAAATAATACTTAAATTGTCCAATCATAACATAAATAAATAAAACAAAATTTTCAAAAATATATAAAAAAAAGAGATCGTTGAATGGAGAGAATGCCAAGTCATCGTTCATTGCTTTAGCTTTATAATATCTATATCTATATTAATATGTGGCACAATTCTAGATTATTAATATGCTTATGTGGCAAAATGTTAGCCTATTTATTGAGTTCAAAATAATTTTTTATATTTTTAAAAATTATTTTTAATATAATTAATAGAGAATTTAATTAATACCATAATATAATTAATAGAGAATTTAATTAATACCATTAATAATATTTTCAATTTTTAAATAATTAATTAATAATGTTGTTAATATTTTAAAGCTTTTCACCTTTTTTAAAAAATAATTAACAATATCATTAATATTTATTCTATCTATTTCAATATAAATGAAACCTTTAAGAAAATCAAATCATACTTTAAAAAAAAAAAAAAAGAATTCTTTACAAACAATATAAGACTATTTTAATGACATTTTACTGATGTGAGCTTGATCGTGGTGACAGAAATAGAATTATAAAGTGTATTCAATTTCTGATGATCAACTAAGGTATGATTTTGTGATTTATAATAAATTATTCAATAACTATTACTGTATTTAATCCATATAAAAACATTTTATTAATTATTACTATGATTAAGTGTTTATTTTTGTTTAGCATAATGAAATTTATTTTTCATTTTTAATGAAATTAAAATTAAAGTTGATTTCTAATTTCATTAACTTGTCAAATAGAGAAATATTTAATGACAAAATTGATGTTTATATTTTATTTTTTGAAGGGAGATGATGTTACTTCTCAACCTATTCTAAATCAGACAAACTTTGATGAATTTTTTTTTTTAAATTTTTAATGTTTATTAAATTTATGCCTAAATTTTAGATTATTTATTCAAAATGAATTCAATAACTAATATTTAAAAAGATTATTTTAAAATCTATTAGAAAACTTATAAAAATTAAAAATTTTAAACTTAAATTTTAAAAACTTAATTATAAAACTTATAAACTTGATTTATGTATACATATGTCGATATATTGATCCTTTTCCAAAAATCTGTAAAAAAATTTATTTTTTATTTTATTTTTTACATTAGTAAGTAAAATATTGGATATTTGGATTCTTAAAAATAATTATTAATTATAATAAAATAACATTTTTGTTTTTAAATATTAACATTCACACGCAAAGCGCGGAAAGACAAACTAATTATATATAGATTTGCTTGAAAAAAATTATTATCGACACTTAATAATTAATATTTGATGGATAATTGTTTATTATAAATGCACATATTGATAGCATTTAATGTTAACATTAATATATATATATATATATATATATATAATATTATATATATATATATATATATATAGTGTGTATGAACTACCAAAGTTTTTCAAATTCTAATAATTTTCATGTGATGAGAGAAGTCAAGAAAAAGTATGAAAATAAATCAAATTAACAAAAAAAGTTAGCCATTAATAACTTTTTACATTTAAATCAATAGTACATCAATTTTATATATTACAAAATTAACTATTCAAATTATTTATAATTATGAATTAAAAAAATGCAATGCAAAACTCATATTAAGTTTTAATTATATAAATTAAAAAAATTAATTAAAAAATTTTAAATGAACAATTATTTAAGTTACGGCAAAAATGTAATTAAAGAATAATAAAAAGGTTAAGTGAAAAAATAATATTGGACATAAATATAATTAAATAACTCTAAAAGGTTTAAGTGGGTAAAATATTATTGTGGCAAGAATTTAATTAAAGAATAATAAAAGGATTAAAAAAACATTATAGGATGAAAGTGCAATTGAGGAAATTTTAAGTGGGAAAATCAATGCTATGCAACAATGATTTTCCCCACCAATTAGATATATATAATAATATTAAAACCAAAATATAATAAATATTTCAACTAAAAATATTCAATAACTTTTAAAAAGAAGCATTAAATTCTCATTGTAGTATTCTTTTGAAGCATATAAGTGATGATTATAAAAGCACTAGGCGGTAACTCGCATTTTGCCCGGTTATGTAATATTTATATTTTGAATTTCAAGTGTAAATGTAAGTTAGTGCATTGAGTAGAATATAAAACTTAATTTTTTAAAGAAGAAGCAACATGAAATATTATTAGAAATTAAAATAGACTTATAAAATGATTTAAGTACTTGATTTCTAATTTTTTTATAGAGATTTAACATTAAGAGTATGTAATTAGAGAAACATATTAAAACGTAATATTAAATTCATTATTGTATAAAACAAATTTATATTATCTTTTATTGCACATATTTTAATATCCTCAAAAGTAAATAAAACAAAATTAAAATTAGCAAAATATAAAATGATAATTAAACTAGTATGTAACACTCGCCGCCCGATCCCAGAGGATTTAGACGGTGGACACCACATTCGGTGCTGGAGGCACCATTCTAGCAAACAAATCAAATCTAAAACTAATATATGAATTAAGAGTGATCAAATATTTACAAGTCTAGTAAGTCTTAAATTTTAACTTATAAAATTATTTTGGAAAAATTTTACAGAAAAACTACAAGAGTTTTCTTTAAAAACTAGACTTAACTAAAACCTGTGAATACAAAACACTTCTAATTCAAAACCTCAATCATCTAATAAACTCCAATATTCAACTCAACACAAAATCGACTTCCACACATACATAATCATTCATTTTCTCATTATCACTATAATAAAAATTAAACTTGGAACATTCATATATATAATAAGTCTCATAAATTCAAACCATATACATTTAACTTAGAAGAAATTTCTAGATCCAGATATTACATAAATCTATAATTAACTCCTTATACATATGCCAAATGAATCAAATTCTAATAATACTTAAGTTTATATATACCCAATATAAAACATTCTACAATAATACTTAATTATGCATGTCTTAAATCTTAAATACATACTACTGAACTAATAATCACGAAAAACAACTATTCTACTCTAATAGTACTCCTTTGGTCTTCAAGCTGCAACCACGATCTACAACCTACGCTGAGTATAAAACTCAGTGGTGGTCATAAATCACATACATTCCAAATTTTGCGATGGCAGCATACATTCAAACACATAATTTCATATCCAAGCACATAATTACATATTTATAGAGTAGCAAGTATGCATAGGTATTCATGGCATAAATCATCATAAAAATTCATAAATCAATAGCATTCTTAACGACAGCATGAAGTGGTTCTATAAGCTAATTGTGCACTTTATTTACCCAAAGAGCAGTTCACTCACTTATGTAAACCAAGTTGAACTGTGTATAATGTGGCATATAATTGAAAAGAAACCCTTCAATTTGTGCATATTATTTTTGATAAAATGCAAAATAACCCGAAGAAATTACCCTATGGTATGGTGCTTACCCCTGTTTTTAAGTTTTTGGAAATTGATTTAGATAAGAGTGAGGGTCACAGTGTTTCAAAGCTGGGTTATCCAAGAGCTGGATAGTGGGATCTTTCGAAACTAAAGGATGACAGAAGGTGAGAAAGAAAAAGAGAAGAAGTGCTAAGGACAAGAAAAGGTAGAAGAAGATGAATACGAAAAGAAAATTAAGGTTAGAAGAAGAAGAAGAACTGAGAGTTAAAGAAGAAGAAGAGAAGGTTAGTAAAGGAAAAGGAAAATGGAAGAAACTAGAAGAAGAAGAGAAAAGAAGAATTTGGAAGAAAAGAGAAGAGAAAAAAAAGGCAAGAAACAGAAAAGAAGGAGAACAACAGCTGAGGTTTGAACAGAGATCAGAAAAAGAGCTTGGAAAGAGCGAAAAAGAGAAAGATGAAGCTAAAACTGAGAGAAAAAGGATTCTATTGATCTTGGAAAAGAGACTGAGTCAACTAGAAAAGGAGAGACAGTAGTTGAGCAAGCTAATGATGCTAATACAGAAAAGTTAGAATTAAGTGAAGAAGAAAAGGAGACTGAAGTTGAGGCTAAGAAGGAATCAAAATTTCTGACAGCATAAAGGAGTAGAGAGGCTATGCTGAGCAATATAGAAAAAGAACTCATTGAAGAGCATAATAAGGAACTTGATGAGGATATCAAACATAGTAAGGTTGTGATTGCACATAATCAGTCCCTTATCGAGTCTATGGAGAAAATGAAAAGTATCAATGAGAGAAGGCTAGCTACTCTAAAGATAAAGGGTACGCCCTACACTCCTACCTCAAAAAAGCCTAAGAGAGTAAAGCACACTGCTAGAAGGCATAGAGTTCACGGAAGAAAACCTTCTCTGCATCCTTCTTCTCAATGTCCTGAGAGTCCTGCTAAAACTTCTCCTGCACAGAACCTCAGAAGTTCTAAAAGACGTAGAACTGATTCCAAACCCCTCTGACTCCCTTCTAATCTACTCTGACTAGTTTTCTGAACTATTTTCTATTATTTGTTCTAATTTTTTTATTTGTTTACTTGTGTTTGTAATTTGTGTTATTGAATTCTTTTTAAAATTTTCTAGATTTGTTTATTTGTTATTTTTATTTTTATGTTGCTCTATTTTTACTAACCCTCTTTTATGATGACAAAAAGGGAGAGAACACAGGACATTTTGGTGCTTAAGTACTTGAAGGAGAATGTTATATTTTTAGTACTTATTTTCTATATGCTTATCATGTTCTAATTTGTGCTGTTTTGTTTCTATATAAACAGAATATGTTTTGTGCTTTATATGATGATATGATAGTTAGAACTTAGTTTTTTATTCTAATGTATGCTCTGCATGTTAGACTTACAACTTATTTTTAATTATAATATCAGTTTCTAAATCTATATTTGCTCTAATTACATGTTCTGATTGTTAGGTTTTAGAACTTAGTTCTTAATTCTAAACATATGTTCTGAATGTTAGACTTAGAACTTAGTTTTAATTCTAATGTCAGTTTTTAAAACCATATTCTGTTCTAATCCCCACAGATATTTTACTACACTTATTTAAGGGGAGTTTTATAAGTTCTAATCTTGCTTCTCTTGCTAAGTTCTAATCTTGCTTCATGATAAATTTGTTATGTTTAGAACTTGAATTTTTTTGACATGCATAAATTTAGGGGGAGCACATAATTTTATATTTGATATATTTATTGGTTTTGTCATCATAAAAAAGGGAGAGATTGTTGGCTCAAGGGTCAATTCTATCTTGAGATTTTGATGATTATAAAAAACAAATAAATTTAATATTTTTGTTTGTGCTAATATTACTTTATGCATATTTATTTATTTCTATATATGGAAATTGATAAAGATGGCAAGTTCCAATAAATCCAAGATTAATTGAAGACCATGAAGATTATTGAAGATTTTAATGATTAGTATCTTAGGATTTATTGTAGGATAGAGAGAATATTCTTTTATAAGCACAAAAATATTTCTTCTCTCTCTCAAAAATAATTTTTGAAAATTTACCTTAAACAATAAAAATCAAAATCTCGTTTTGATTTACTTTCCTAAACGAAAAAGATTTTGTCTTAATTATTTTTGGTAACAAAATATTTGAAAAAGAATTTTACTTATTTTATTTTCGAAAATTGTTTTATAAAAGAAGTCCAAAATCTTGCTTTTATTCGCTTACCTTAAAAAGAAAAGATTTTGACTCAAAGCATTTCGGCAACAAGATCTTCGCATCTTTTAGTTTTGGAAAGTCAAAATCCTTCTTTAACAGCTAAAGATTACATTTTCTAAGATGGGGTCTTCATCCCTCTATAAAAGGCGTCTTCCTCTTGTAAAGACGTGGGTAATTTATTTTACAAGAGCAAGAGTTTATTGCTTCAACGTTTTATCTCTCAAAGCTCTGTCTTAATCCCCTTATTTCTTTTCATCTTTTTGCTTCACAAAATATTTTTAAGACAAAAGAATATTTTATAATAATATCTTTTGAAAAATCGTTTTGTTCTTTAAATCGATTTTCTAAACTTGATTTCTGTTTTTTCTGTGCTTATATTTGCAGTTCTCTCTGTCTATATAGATTTTGTAATCTATTGTAGACAAGCTTTTTATATGAAAAACTTTTATGTAATAGTTTAAGTGAAAATCTATGGTGGAATAGGTTATCAAGTGACCTCTCCTTATGTGAGATTCTAATGTCTTGATCTAAGTTTCTGTTCTCAGCAAAAACAGAAAGGGTTGAAGTTGAGAAAGGGTTGAAGTTGACTAGAACCTTTGGAAAATCTAATGGGACAAAGGGTAGATCTAAGTGTTGATCTATTGCCTTGTACTGTTGGTTTGTCTCTTATCCTTGAAAAGAGATAAGATAGTGAAGGATCTCAAGATGGGTCGTGGCGAGTGGATGTTGGTGAGTTAGTGTCAAACCACTATAAATCGTTGTGTTTATGTTTTTTATTTTCTGAAGATCTGCTTGATTCTATTCTATTTACACTTCTATTAATCTTTTAGAAATGCAAAGTTGTTGATGATTTTATGGTTCTAAACTTGGATAAGCTTTATCTTTATTGAACATTAGAACTCTGGATTTCAGTATTGTGATTATACCAAGTTCTAATCTGTTTACATCTGTTTTCTATTTTCGATATGAAGAATCACAATTTGAATTTTATTTTAATCAGTTTTCTAAGTTTGCTTAAAGCTTTGTGAAGCAGTTCTAAAATTCAATAACTGTCTTTCACAGAATCTTTAATATTTGTCTAAGCTTTATTATAAAGTAGTTCCAAACATAATAATTTTCCTTCATAAAGTGTTTTGAAATTGATTAAGATTTGTGAAGCAGTTCTAATCAATAGCTGCTCTTTACAAAGTTTTTCTAATCTTGCATCAAGCTTTGTGAGGTAGTACTATACTTGATAACTATCTCTCACAAACGCTTTCTAATTCCGCTGCAATAGAATTCTGATTTTGTTTTTGAAAGTTTTATTTCTATTTTTAGAAACCCAATTCACCCCCCTCTTGGGTTTTGCCATATATATATGAGACCCACATATTCTTTTAAATATTTTACTTTCGGAGCTCATTTACACTTAGGAAAAAATGAAGCATATAAGATTTCAGAATCAGAATCAGAATGGCTATAGAGCCAACATAATCAGAGGGGCTTTAAAAGTCTAACATAAACAGATAGAGCGCATACACTCATACAAAAGGCACCCACGTGCCTAGCATATGATCATTGCTAATATCAGAATGACATCATGTGTCGAGCATGCTCATATAACAGAATAAATCAAATCACACATCAAATTCACATCAAGTGTATTAGAGCCCACAACTTTTCTTTCTTTCTTTAAGTCTTAATTTTTTCATGGAACTTATTATTCATTTAATAAGGTGCTTAGTTTAGAATTTAATAAACTATGAAATCCATACTTTTTAGCACAGTAAACTTAACATAGGAAACTCTTGTCATAAAAGTAATTTTTTTTTTTAATAAAGCCTATAATCACCAACTAATTCAATTTAAGCAATATCACCAACTAATTCAATTTAAGCAATTCTTAAACATATATAAGCACAGTCATTTGTCAAAACATGCAATACTCATGTTATTAATCCAAGTTTTCTCTCATTTCAAATCATAGGCACATTTAAGTCATAGAAACCATTCTTAGGATCATACATTTTCTTTAATTTCATAAATTTTTTCGAAACACATAATTTATCGCAATAAACTTAAACACACTCAAATCATACATTTACTTAGCATTTTCCCAAAATTACCTATGACTTAATTCATAGTGTTTTTGCAAGTTCTCATTATAAAAATCAGGATATTCGTACCACATTCATACTACATATGGAGCATCATAAAAAAAATTGAGATTTCTTATTCATTAATAGCATAAATATACTTAGGATACATAACATTCCTTCACATAGTCATACATAGGAAAATTTCTCATAAGAAGTTTCCATCCTGCAATTTAAACTCAATTAATCTTAAAATCATACTTCAAGTCCCAATATCACTTATATGTGCTCAAAATCATAATAAATTCTTAATTTAGAATTCACATAAATCATGAAATTCATGCTTTTTGCATAATGACTTAACGTAGAAAATTTTTATCATAAAAGTCATTTTTCATATTTAATGCATATGTTTATAAAAGAATTCCATCATAACCTTTCTTAAATACAAATAATCATAATATTATGCTAAAAAAGTAAGTTCCATGGCCTATGTGATAAGTATATATATATATATATATATATAATATATATATATATATATATAACCCTGCATTGAATGTAGGGAGTGGTGTCGAATACTACCTCTTGTAGATGTAGCAGAATGAACAACCTCTAGCCTCGAAGTTACAAGTCTGCTGCCTTAGGAGCCATCACGATCAAACGAACGTGCTCTTTTGTCCACGTCTAAAAGCCTATTATCTCTTGTTAGCGATGAGGGAAGCAGTCAGATTTTTCTAAAGATGTATTTCTTTTTGTTTCTGCTTACGGTCTACGTAAAAAGAGAACACGGTCTCTTTTTTTCTTTAAATTGTAGTTGGATACATTCATAGGTTGAAGAATCCAACTAAAACACAAACCTCTCTAAAATAGATAAAGCCGACTACAGAGATTTAACTTATTTTAAATGCTCATAATAATAATTGAAATATTAATTTTATCACATATTATTAATGGACATGGGTTTAAAAAGGTAGGTCCATGGCCGTTAACCCATACCCGCTCCATTATTCCAATCCAGTCTCCGCACTCGCTAGTAGATGCAGATTCTTTGACCCCACACGTAGCTGGTACATTCATACTTAGCAGTAGACGTGCACCAGCATAACTTCAAGAGTTCTCTCTAAATGATAGTTTGTTGAGAGTTATGTACTATATGGCATCTCAGAAAAAAAAGTCTTAGAGTAGAAAGGTAGTGAATCCCAGATTTATTTTATTAACATTTAATTGTTAGCAGTTGATCTCATAACATGAATCCATGTTCACAATTATGCTTATACTTATTAAACATAATTGTCGACCTGGGAGTTACGAAACTCAAATGTGACTGCAAAATAATCTTCCATGTCAAATTGAATTCTTGCGTTTGATCCATAATTTGTCAACTCGCTTTTCAGAAATGCCCTATTTCAATTGCACATTATATTTTATTTGGCACATGAAGATAACAATCACTGAAGCTATTATCTTAAGAATCAAATCAAAAAGTCATAAGTGGGTACAGGTTTAAGAGAATTATTATTCTCATAAGGTCTTCACCATAACCAACATTTCGAAGATAACCTACCTTGGTATCTTCATTGGTCGTCATCTCGCACACGTGGTATTGCGACAATGTATAGGTTTTATTTATCTCTCCTGTCCATATGGATGCATTGTCTACTAAAACATAGATTTAGGTTTTTAACACTATGAGATGGATAGTTCAGACATACTTATTGTCTAAACGTTGAGTTCATTAGGGGTACTGCTCAATAACCTAAGAACTCACTTTGGCGACTAAAACAGATTTCAATATATTTACAATAATATATCCATCATAAATACTTTTTTCATGTTATACACATCTCATTTCTCAAAAATGAGTCGACTACGTTTGTTTTAAAGGCACAAACTCTTCTGATTCATTCACTTTACGACAAATTGCTTTAAATTTAGTTCTTTACACTTTGTTTATCACATAGATAACAAAGATTTGTTACCATGTGGAGTCAACATAGATAAACAAAGATGATTACCCATGTGAGAAGGTCAATCACGTATCTATCTAACATGCTTTTAATGAATCAAAACAGTCAATGTATAAAGAATATTCACACTCATGTATGTATAAAACAATCAACACGTCTTATCATAATAAACCAGGTGAAAATGTCATAAAGCTAAAAAGAAATTTAACATTTATGCTGTCCTTGAGATTTTGTATGTCCTCTAAATACATCTATAGGCACAGGTTTGGTTAATGTATCTGCCACCATTTCACGCGTAGATATGTATTTCATATTCACCTCTTTTTGTATAACCATGTCTCTCACAAAATTGTACTTTATGTCAATATGCTTAGTCTTGCAATAAATTTTGGATCTTTAGTATAAGCTATTACTGCTTGACTGTCACAGTTGATTACAACTATTTTACTAATAGCACCAACAAACAAATGTTCAAAAAATCTCTTCAACTAGACCGCTTCTTATACTACAGCCAAAAATGCTACGAATTCAGCTTCCATTGTGGACAATGCTATACATGATTGTTTCTTACTACTTCAAGATATGGCGTCATTGTGAAGTAAGAAAACAAAACCAGAAGTGGATTTCTCTCATTTGCATCTCCTGCCCAATCGGCATCTGTATAGCCTCTCAATTGTAAATTATGACCTTGATAACACAATGACTAGTCCGCAGTACCTTTAAGATATCTCAATATCCTTTCAACTATTATCCAATGTGCTGGACCTGGATTGGATTGATATCTGCTTACCATCCCAACTGCAAAACAAATATCTGGTTTGGTACACATCATTGCATACATTAGACTTCCAACCGCGTTTGCATAAGGAACTCGCTTCATTTTTTGCATAAGGAACTCGCTTCATTTTATCTTATTCTTCCGAAGTCTTAAGGCACAATCTCTGACTCAGGTTATCACATTTGGCAATAGGAGTATATATTAGTTTACAATCACGCATCTTGAATCGTTAGAGGACCTTCAAAACGTATGCCTCTTGTGAAAGAGACAACAATTTCCTTGAACGATCCCGTGAAATCTTAACTCCAAGGATATACGTTGCTTCACCCATGTCCTTCATTTCAAAGTTGCACGATAACTAAGCTTTGACATGAGTTATATGTCACAAACATATAATGACATGATGACAAATTTTCCATATGATCTTTTTATGTAAACACAATGATCTTCGTCAATCATAAAAAAATCATTCGGCACAATTGTTTTATGAAAACGAATATACCATTGTCTCGAAGACTGCTTTAGCCATAGATTAACCTCATCAATCTACAAACCTTGTGTTCTTGGCCTTCTTTGACGAAACCTATTGGTTGAATCATATAGATTTCACCATCCAATTCTCCATTGAAAAAAACAGTCTTTACATCCATTTGATGTAATTCTATACATCCATTTGATGTAATTCTAGATCAAGGTTTACCACAATTGCCAAAATTAACCTTATGGAAGCGAACTTCACAACAAGAGAAAAAGTTTCTTCATAATCAATTCCTTTCTATTGGTTATAGCCCTTTGCAACGAGACGGGCCTTATACCTCTCGATGTTGCCATCAGCTTTACACTTAATTTTGAGAACCCTCTTGTTCCCAATAGCTTTACGCCCTTGGGGAACATCTACCAGTTGCCAAACCTATTTCATGATCATAGACTCCATTTCCTCTTCCATTGTTTTATCCATTTATCCTTGGACTGGACATGAGGAATGCCTCCTTCGACACTTTCTTTGGTTCCTCATCATCTTGATGTGGTAATACATGAAAACTTCATTAATGCTTCCGACCATTAAAACGTTGAACGAGGAAATGGTTTCCACGATTATAACGTCTTTAATTGTGATTCTTAAGGAACATTTTTCATCAAAGATCATAGGACTCCCACTTACGACTAGATCCATAATGTTCAGTAGGACTGGATGCAGTACTCACGACTTAGACCAGGATCAACTCTCATTCGGAATCTAATTAGTAATACAAATTTCCACCAATATCTCCCCACTAAAAAAAGTGAATCCAACAGAGTCCTTGATCTAAGGTTCAAAAAGAGAAGAGTATGACGTAATGTCACTATCTGCTTAAGGAAATCATTCTCTAAAAATGTGGCAATCTATGATTCAAGCGATTCAGACTATAATCATCTATTATTCATGGCTCACACTATGAAACATATCTTTTGATTATTCAGAATATCTCACGAAGATAACTCTTTCTTATCTCGGGCCTAATCTTCTCATATTTTGATGAGAGTATGCATGAACTAAGGCGACGCACTCCCCAAGATTGTTTTAGGATGCTTAAGTCAGGGTATTCTTACGTATCCATAAACTCTTTATGGTGTGGGTGTGGAAGTGACTGATTTTGTGGGTACACAATTGAGCACATAGGTGGCTGTTAGCAAAGTATAACCCCAAAAAGCGATAGGCAAATTTGCTTGAGCCATCATTAACCTAACCATTTTAAGAAGCATTTGATTTCTTCTTTTCACTAGACCATTTTGTTGCGGTGTTCTTGGAATAGTCAACTTATGTTCTATTCCTTTTTCATCACATAATTGTCTGAACTGATCAGACAAATATTCCTGACCATGGTCAGTTCTCAATGCTTTGATTTTCTTGTCTAATTGATTCTCAACCAAGTTGATATAATTCTTAAAGCATTGTAACACTTCAGATTTATGTGAAATAAGGTAGACATAACCAAAAAGTGTATAGTCATCCATAAAAGTGATGAAATAATAGGCTCCATGTCATGCCCTCAAATACATTGGACCACAAATCTCAGAATGAACTAATTGAAATGGTATGCTGGCTCTAGTTCCTTTACCGAATGCTTTTCTTGCTGTTTTTTCCTGCTAGACAATGTTCACAGATAGACAAATCCACCTTATTAATATTAGCTATAAGACTTACTTTTGCTAAACGATCCATTCTTTGTTGACCAATATGGCCAAGTCTAGCATGCTAAATATTCACATCATTATCATAATTTTGTGAATTTATAAAAAGGAAAAGCTAGCATTGGAATTAGTACTTTGAACAATATCCAAAACAAGAAAATTATCCACAATATAACCAGAACCATAAAATGATGTTCCCAAACACAAACATGCTGAATTATTATGGAAATACCAACTAAACCTTAGTCTAAGCAAAACAATAACTAAAATCAAATTTCATTGAATCTCCAGAGTATACAAGACGTCATGCAAGAGTAGGGTCTAACCATCTCGCAAAACTAATTTGCATGTGAAAACTAATTTGCATGTGCCAATTCCCTTTACTTTAATGTGCACATTGTTTCCTACATAGATCTATCTTGTCCCAATGGGTACATGACGAAAATCCATGAAGGCTTCTTGATCCCTCTTCACATGGTCTGTTGCTCCCGAATCTACAATCCATAAAGGAGGGTACTCTGTTAGAAAAATAGAACTAGCAACAGAAATTTCACTCACACATGAGTAAATATGTTGTACCTTCTTAGGCGCAATGCAATCCTTAGCATAGTGACCCTTATTGCCACAATTGAAACATTTGACCCTTGCAATGTTTTTCTTCTTAGAACGCTTATTTTGCAATGTTTTTCTTCTTAGAACGCTTATTCTTTTCAATTATATTTCGCTTAGTCCTCTTAGCCCTTTGAACATGTTTTTCCTTGCCTTTTGGATTAAATCATTTTCGCTTCTGACCTATAGTTCCATGTGGACCATATCCAACCACATATGCCACTGCACTTGATTGCATAGCATTAAGTTGATCGGCTTCAAGTTCTAAATGTCGTGAAGCATCATTAAAGGTGTTTATGGTCTCATTATGTGTTAGGTGCATCCTCATATGCTCCCAACTTTCAGGTAAGGAACGGATAACAGCTTGGATTTTTTTGTTCCTCAGTCAGTACATGACCAGCATCATATAAATGACCAGCATCATATAACTCACTTATCATGTTGGACATTTCTCTTAAATGCCTCTTCATTGTATGTTCAGACGCTTTTTATAAGTGTCGAACTTGATGGTGAGTGACTGAGGTTTTGTACTGGACACACCGCCAAACATATTCCTTAAAGCTTCTCATAGGTCTCTAGCGAGTTGGGAACTTTTGAATTCCTTCATAATCTCATCATCCATTGCACTTAGCACTGTGATAAGTGCTAAGGAATTCTTTCTTTTCCAAGCTACAGAAGCATCATGGTTCTGCCTATGCTGAGCCGTGTTGCCTTCCTTAGGTTGTTCCATAGTTTCATTCAAAGGTTCAAGAGCCTCTTGCTCTTCCCATACATATTGGATTTTGACACTCCATATCTCATAGTTATCACAATTTAAATTGGTTGCTTTGTTAAGTTCAACAACTATACTCTTCGAAGCAGATGCCATTTGAATAGACATAAAATCTATATGTGTTGACAATATATACACTCTCTTATTAATGTTTTATACATGCATGAAAGAATATTATTTTCACACTCAATTGCACATACTAATAATAACTCACATCATACTTAGAGTCAAAAGGTTATTATGTTTCTAATGATCATCAATATATAACATGAGATAATATTTATATTGCAAATGTAGCAAAAATAATAATTAATGAGTAAACAACAATTATCGTAACCAAGTTCCATTGCGAACCATAGATAGAATAATGCTAATTTCATAGTTCCAAAGAAATATGATAAAGTCATTCACGAAGAATCAATAATTAAAAAACATTGCTAGCTAACCAATCTTGACATATCAAAATCGCCCCCCAAAAATAAGAGATTAGAGAAATTTTCTCCTAACAGGAATAAACTCATCTAAAATTCTCGAAAGGTAATTTCTTTAATTGTTGTGCCCATGGCCTCGACCTTATAGCAGCCTTGCTATGAAGCCCCACACTAGGGCATGTGGTCATTCTTATAACCCACATCCTGCAGATTCTAGTCATGAAACTCCGAAAAAAATACAGAATATGACCATTTGCCATTTCTGACCTCCCATACATTAGATAACTCTCCAGCTAAAATGCGATGATCATATATGGAACTTAGCATCATAAATAAGGACTTCTTTCTATCTTTAAGCCGCCTCTCCATATAATTTCTTGACAGGCTTCGTGGAGTCGTCCATATGGAGTAATCAGAATTTCTAGGTCATGAGGATTAGAAAATGGGCTTAATTGAATTTTATACCTTTCCATTTCGGCTAGAAGCTATTTTTGCTTAGGAGTCCTTGCCACCTTTGGAGTCTTATGCATTCTCACCATAATTTTTTATAACACATTATAGAAAGTTATCAAATAAATCAAATATATTATACACATATGCATAATTATTAATCTAACAAAAATATATAATACTCCCGATATAGGCATAGACATACCTTGCCACCTTTGGAGTCTTATGCATTCTCACCATAATTTTTTATAACACATTATAGAAAGTTATCAAATAAATCAAATATATTATACACATATGCATAATCATTAATCTAACAAAAATATATAATACTCCCGATATAGGCATAGACATACCCCAAAAAAATTTTATAAAAAAATTCTTTTTTAATGTGTGGTCTAAATTTTTTTTTATCTCTTTAAATAAATCAATTAAAAAAAAATAAAAAGTAGGCTTTTATTAACAATTTCCTATAATTCCCAAATAAGGATCAAAAAGAGGAAAAAAAATATTTTCTAAACCTTCAAAAAAAAAATTTACTAGCCATAGCCAAATAAGAGCAGCCTCGTAGCACAGAAAAAAAAAGAGAGTTCCTCAAAGTCTGATTCTATTAATTAGACAATTCGCTTGGGGTTTTTGGAGTTCTAATTTGGTTAGTTAACAATCTTCGATTTAAATAATTTAATTCAATTTCTAAAAATATTTAGAAATTAACAAACAAAAATAAATACTGCCATCAAAAAAAATTTTAACAGTATATATAAAACACATTATATAATTAAAGGAGTTAAGTAGCATTATCGCAGTTATTCAAATTTCTGTCCAGTAGAATAGAAAATAAATAAATAATACTAATTAATGGCATACCTGTAAATAAACAGAGAATCTGTCGCAATGGCAAATTCGTAAATATGACAAGAGACACAAAACATAAATCTCTTTTCCATACCCTACTGCCGCCAATTCTTAATGATACGGAACCGGATCGGATCAAAGGAATGAGATTATAAGTTCGCCTCTATGGCACCCCCTCGTTTATAAGGAAACGGAAACACCAATAATCGAGATTAAAACGCTCTATGGCATCCCACGTTTATAATGAAACGTTTATACAAAAACGGAAACACCAATAATCGAGTAAAGAACAAGATAAACGCCACAATGAGTTGATATTTACCTTAATTCTTGATGCAATTAGAGAATAGCAAATTCTCACAATCACTCTAATTAAGAAGAACATGCAAGAGCATGAACAATTCTGCCTTTGATTCAAATTATGCCAAAAATCTCGTTTTACATATTAAGGAGGCTATTTATATGCCTTAAACAAACATAACCCTAAAGAAGAGCATCTAACTAGGCTGCCCTAGGGCCAAAACACAGGGGCTTAACTCTAAAACACAAAATAAAGTCATTTCCAGCCCAAAACAAACAACTTGATATTGGGCAGATTGCATGCATCATAAAACCAACCCAAAACAATTAATAAAAGCCCATATCCCTTACATATTAATTAGACCAAAACAAGCAACAAGGGATAAGAACACATCCAAGCCCACTAGGAAGCACCAATGGATCCATATCACTTAACCCCAAAAAATTTGTTTTATTTCTATATTAAATTTAATTAGTAAATAATATAAAAAAAACCAAGTAATGCAACCAGTACTGGCCATCGCACACAGCAACACAGTTCTGCATGATTCCTTTTCTCTTTTTTTATATATATTAATTACACAAAAAATAAAAAAAAACATAAAAAAGGCAACAACCTGACTTTTCAAGTTGCTGACATACAAAGCAGTAGCTTTACGAATGCTTGGTCGTGTACCAGCAAATCAAAAAAAGGCCTATTTTCTTTTTTTTTTTTTAAATAAATAAAAAAAGAGAAGAAACAATTTGACTTTGTAGTTGCTGGTCGTGTACCAGCAAATCAAACAAAAAAGATCTAGAATCTATATAATTAATCTAAACATATTTGCACTTAAATATGCCCAAGATCAATTCAGACTTTTAAATATATGTGCAAATTAGAACACAAAGGCATTAAGGCTCTGATACCAATGTAAGGAAAAACAAGAGATTAAATACCCATATATGATATGTAAAGGGAGTGGGTGGAATACCTACCTCTTATAGCGCAACGGATGAACAACTTCTAGCCTCGCGTTATAATTTTGCCGACCGTATGAGTAATCATGATCAAACGAACTGCTGTTATTGTCCATAGTCTAAAAGCCCTAATGTCTCTTGTAGCGATGAGAGAGCACTTAGATTTTTTCTAGAGTGTATTCTTTTTGTTTCTGCTTTTGTGTCTACGTAAAAGAGAACGCGTTCCCCTTTTTTTCTTTAAATTTAGTTGGATTACCGTAGGTTGAAAGAATCCAACTATAACATGAACTCTCTAAAATAATAATCGACTAAGATATTTAAACTTATTTAAATACTCATAATAATAATTAGACATATTAATTATTATCACATATTATTAATGGACTCGGGTTAAAAAGGCTAGTCATCGGCGTACCCCATACCTGTCCATTACATATATTCAGTTTTTCTTGAGTGATTTTATGTGCAATTCATTTGATTGAGGAGTGTTTATAAATTAGACAATATTTTGAGAGTTTCAGCATTTTTCGTAATCTTGAGCTTTGCTGTATTTTTAGGGCAAAACTTGAGTTGTAGTTCTCCAAATTGAGTGCAACTTAATTCATTAGAAAGCTAAGAAAAAATGATACGATTATATGAAGGGACTACAATCCATATCAATCTCTAAGATGGTGAAAAAAAAAAGCCAAGAATATAGACCAACAGCTTAGATTGGATTTAGCATATCTAAATTCAATGTTTATTTTAGTTCTACTAATCCAAGTACTCAAATTGAACAAATCCAATTCCAATCTGGAAACAACTTTCATGAAGGACACAAGACATAATCTTGCCATTTTAGTGGCCAAAATGGGCAATTAATTCGCATATACAAGTGAGCTGGCGTGATAAAACTAGTTTTGATATTCAATCATAAGTTGAGCTAGAGGTATCCAAATTGGACACAAGAAGACGGGTTGGAAAGCTAAGAAGTAGACCTAAAACTTTTATGAAGGATACAAGACATAATCTGGCAATCTTAATGGCCAAAATGGGAAATCAATTCAAATATACTAGTGGGATGCCATGAGAAAACCAGTTTTTGTATTTAAAACATAAGTTGAGATATTAGTGTAAAAATTGGACATAAGAGGATGGATTGGAAAATTAAGAAGTAGATCTGCAACTTTCATAAAGAGATCAGATACAAATGGAAAATAGAAAGGATCGAAAATAGCTTCTAAACCCACTCAAGAGCACATTTAACCCAACAATTAACACAATTTCAAGCATTAAGCATAAAATCCCCAATTTCTAACCTAAAACCTAGAAAATGAAAGTAGCAAAAATGGAAGGAGATGATAACTTATGGTCACTAACCTTTAATAAGCTTTAGGAAGCTTAAAATCCAACTTCTAGACTTTGGCTTTACCCTTATCAACAATGGAGGGTTGTCTTTCCTCTAAACAAAGGAGGAGCCAAAAATCAAGACAAAGAAATAGAAAGGAGGAGGAAAAAGCATATAAGAAAACATGAATATACAAAATTCTAACTTAATCTCCAAAAATAAACCCAAAACTACAAACCTACTTACTTGAACTATAGCCCTCTTCTTGGATTCCCTACTTAAAATTCCAACCAAAAGCTTTAATCTTCCATGGTGAGTGATAATAATGTTTAAGTGGTATTAATTAATTTGAGGTAATTATTTAGTAGAAATTGAAAGGAAAAGGGAGAGGGAGGAGAGGAGATTGCTTCGGTCAAGGAGAGGAAAGGGGAGAGGAAGAGTATGTTAGCAAATGAGGGTTAATGCTTTAAATTGTTGTTAAAGGCATTTTAGTCTTTTTCAACAACTTCCTTAGGAAGTTGTTGAATAAGGGCTAGGATTGAGTCAAAGTAATTTGATAAACTCCTCTTATATAATTATTTATCTCTACATACTTATTAAAATTACTCCATAAAAATAATTCTCAAATTTTCTAATTAATAAAAATACCATAATTCACTATTTACTATTTACTCAAGTTCTCCAAATAAATTCATAACTTATTTTCTACCCATCATGATAATGTATATATGATCCAAAATATTATTAAAAATATTAGATAAGAACCATAAATTTTTCGGGTCGAAAAATACCAAATTTTGATGGGGTGGTACTTTTCATAGACCGGTTAATTACTTAATTAGTCATGAAAAATTTATATCTTAACTTAAATTAATTAAGACAAATCACATATAGTCTAATTAACTCCATGAATATTAATTATACTCAATATCTTTTCGGGTCTAAATAAAATATTATTCTCCTCTTGGGCAGCATCATTCATGACTCGATAAAATAACATCATTTTAAGATTCAGAAATTTTGGAGCGTTACAACTCTACTCCTCTTAAGAAAATTTCATCCTCGAAATTGAATTGAATCAAATACCAAAAATCTTATAATTTCCTTTTGTCTCTAGTTAATTCTTCTTAAATAGATTATATTTAATATCATTATGATCTATTGAGGGTTCTCCATAACTAATTTTCCATATACAAGCATAATCTTCCAACCTGAGGATATGTGATTTTTCACTAAAGACGAGGAAAGAATCGAATCAAAATGAGCTTGATTGATTTTATTTAATAAATGAGCTTGATTGATTTTATTTAATAAATCGGTTTTCTTTATTTAGCCCATTCATTGATTCTCGGAAAAAAGGTTCTCTTACTTTGGTAAGAGTTTTATTTTTTGGAGTCGCCAACCTTATTAGGAAAAATTCTCGAATTAGTCGTTTTTGTGGAATCGACTAACTCGGTTTTAAACCAGAGATAGGGTTTGGGAGTTAGGTACAAAATGGGAAGGTATTAGGCATCCATTTCGCCCGGTTACACCAGTTTCCTTGTTGTCCATTAATTCACAATTACTCAATAATACAATTAACTAAAATTTGAGGTGTAAATTATTTTTTGATGCAATTTTAGAAATCATGTCAATCATACAAATTAATAAAACACACAAAGCATAAAATAAAGCATCCAAAGAAGGGGGTGAGGAGAAAAGAGTACAAACCAAGTCCTAAAATACATTCTACCCATTAATTCCTCCAAATTTTCCAATTTCCTTTAATTAATTACATACAAGCAATAAATGAGACCCATAAAGGTATCTTACATTTAGCCAATATACAACATTAAAACAAGGCAAATAAGAAACATCTATACAACATAAACATTACAAGAATACCATTCACAGAATTAAATCATACATTCAGAACCACAAAACACATTCATTCATCCAAGAATGCTTTAAATGATTCATGTTCACATTACAATGTTAGTAAATCATGGGTTAGTGCCACAACAGTTATAATACAATGAACAAAAGGCATAAATTTAAAGGACTGAATTTAAAAGTGCTTGAAAGTAAAGAACGTGAATTAAAAGGCAATAATTTAAAGGTTTGAATAAGATTAGAGTTCATGGTTTTGATGTTCATTATGAATGATGAAAACATATGCCAATCACTACTTAAAACCTTGTTTATTGATATTTATTAGATCCATTTGTGGACAAAAACACATCCCAGACCAGTTAAGGTTGGAGCTTTGCCACTGGATATCCGAATCGGGACCATTTTATTGATTATTGGCATTTTGGACCTCTGAATTGAAGTGTTTGGCACCACAAGTAAAGTGACATGCACCACAGGTTGTGGCGCCAGGCCCTTTTTAATACCCTCAATTTGATAGTCGTGAATATTCTAATTACTATGGTAATTATTGCTATTCAGAAGGATAGAATAATTAGAATTACCTTAATCTGTTAACAAGGAAGTATAAATTATAAGATATGACGTTTAATGGAACCAATTTTGTTATGAAAATAAAATTGGAAGAATGTTAAATGAGCTTAAGCTTTGACGATGAGAAGCTAGCATGAGAAGCTCGTTAACCTAGCACCTTGATTTATCATTTAATGGATTAATGTTAAATCACCTAAGACATTTGATTAAGGTTTAATTGTTTATCTATATCCTCAATCTGGTAGTTCTCAGTATTCTAGCTTGTTCAGTAATTTCGGTTATTCGAGTAATCTAGAAATTGGGAATGAAGAGAAACACTATAGTTAGAGGGTCTTAATATTAATTAACTAGAAATTAAAGTATTTATGAATCAATTTGAAAGATTAAAGACAATAGAAAAAGAGTTAAAGAAGAATGATTTTCCGGTAAAGCACAATTTTACCCAAAGGTCCCAAAAATCATTAATTTTGGTGTGATGTTGCTTAAACATGGCTGAAATTATTAAATAGACTTGGTTTAGACCTAATTGGGACTAAACTAAAGTAATCAAAAAGATTTAGGTGCAGTTGTAATAAAATAGAATCAAAGGAAGGATTAAGGTGCAAAAAGACAACTAAAGTACATGGAGGGAATCACCATGAAAGGCTTTGATTGCCACCTATTTATGATAAGTCATATGGAACCTCTTGATCATTTTTTTCTAACAATGGTTGAAGCTCCATGAAAAGAGAGAGAGATAACTCTTAAGGCAAGCTAAAAGTGCATGAAAACTTAGGAATTTTCAAGTTGTCCTTAAGGAAAGGTTATCTTCTCTTCTTCTTTTTTTTCCATGGTTTTATTTTTAATTTCCATGAGCAACCCTATTATTATGATAAGTCCATATGGAGAGAGATTCTTGGATCAATTTTTTTCTAACAATGGTTTTGAAGCCTCCAATAGAAAGAAGGAGAGAGATAACTCTTAAAGCAGCAAAAAAAGTTGCATTGAATAACTTAGGGAATTTTCAAAGTTAAGTGCATGAAAACTTAGGAATTTTCAAGTTGTCCTTAAGGAAAGGTTATCTTCTCTTCTTCTTTTTTTTCCATGGTTTTATTTTTAATTTCCATGAACTATGATATGAGGTGCTTGCTTATTTTGCTGACTTGGTGGAGATGATGTGATTATAAGTGCTTTTAAGGTGATTTAAGGTGATTAAGAATGGTTAAGCATGAATTTGATGTCAAGTTTGCATAATTGCCAACTTCGATAATTTTAGTCATTTGATTGATAATCTATGGATTGGGTATTATGATATATGAAAGGTAATTATGTTATTTAAGTGTTATAAGAGTTGTTATGCATGAATTGGTGGTGGAAGTAAGTTAAGAATGCTTAAGGAGGTCAAGTATTGATTAAGTCTATCACAATTGAGCATCCTGAAATTCAGTCACTAATATGGACTTGGTTACATAGGTAAATGAGCTCCAAAAATTATGAAATTTTATAGAGAATTATTTTAGGATATGGGAAGGCTATAGTAAAAGGGCTAGTTCAATGAGTGAATAAAAATGAAGTTATAGTTAAATGAACGTAGGTTACTCAGTGGAAAGGCTGACTGAAAATTGGGTATGTGTTTAGGTTCTTTAGCTATGAAAATAAGCTCCAAAATTCATAAAATTTTATATGGGAGTACCCTAAGATATGAGGAAGATTCTGTTAAAATTTCAGGACAAATAGATTTAAGGAACTAGAGATATAACCAAAGGAAGGTAGGCTACTCATATGATGGAAATCTTGTATTCCACTAGTTTGTGAAGAGTTTAGCATACTTTTAATATGTTATTAAGTCCCATTATTTTTGTTGTTATTTTAATATTTCTAGAATGTGATTACGTGTGGGAAATGAAGTAATTCATGCCTAAATTAAGGTCATATGGTAGTTGGTTAAGTATAGTGAAAATTAAGGTCATATGGTAGTTGGTTAAGTATAGTGAAATTGAAGGAAAAACATGAATACTACATTTCAATACTTAATTTACATTCCTATGATAGTATCTGTGTGTTTATTAAATAGTATGGAGCTACTATGAACATTAATTCATGCTAAAGCATTTGAGAGGAAAGTATAGGAAGATAAGTCAATAAATAGAGGAGTAAAGCTAGGAGAGCCTTCCAATTTAGGTTAGTGCACTATATCTATAACTTATGTTGTTTAAGTGATAAGTAAAATAGCTTTAAAAAAATGTTTTATGAAAAGTTACAAGGTAAAAGAAATATGCAAAGCTTACTATTTTATGAGCTTTTACAAGAGAAAAAGTTGATTTATTTATCAAATGTTTATATCAAAGAAATTGAATTCAAATGTGATTATTGCAATTGCGAATTGATTATAAAGAAAGCAAATGGCGAATTGATTATAAGAAAGCAAATGTTAAAGTTATAGTTAAATATTTTTTTTATACAAATAATAAAGAGCTTAATGTTAAAGTTTAACTAATAATTGGCAAATGAATTTCAAAGTACTCATTTGAATGAAAATGGAGGTTTGAATGGAAAATGGAGGATGATCTTGAAAGAATGGATATACAAATGTTTCAGCAAAATAAAATGCTACTCATTATGGCTAATGATTGATTTATAACGGAGATGTTTTAAAAGTCTCATAGCTAAATGTATGACATGGTTATTACCTGATATCACTTCATTTGTTGAAGTTGATATTATGGTATGGTTATTACCCTACCGATATCATTTTATTTGTTGAAGTTCATATTATGATTGATATGGATATGCAATGAATGATATTGCAAATGATATTGTTCACTCTTAAATGAGCTTGATATTGTCCCTCTTATGTTGATATTCACATCACAAATTAAGATTGAGATAGCTTTGTCTTGATGAGCTCATAAGACACTGATGGCCCTTCGGATTGAGTCTGCATAAGCTGTGGAGACAAAACTATTGGTTAACGATTTATTGATATGCTATAATACCTCCACTGAATATATTATTTTTGGTAAGAAAATCAATGTGATTTAGTTGATATGACTACTTGTTATTTCTATCTAACTGATTTGTTTTCAGTAAGCAAATAATAAGCATTGACCTTGAAAGAGGTAATGTTGAATATTATTTTTCACACTTAAATATCGGTAAATGTTGAATATTATTTTTCACACTTTTAAATATATTAAATTCTAGATAGGTGAATATATTATTTATTAATTGTTATTTCTATCTAACTGATTTGTTTTCAGTAAGCAAATAATAAGCATTGACCTTGAAAGAGGTAATGTTGAATATTATTTTTCACACTTAAATATCTTAAATCTAATGGTGAAATATTATTTATATTATGTAACTTATATAGTTCACCACTAAGGCTTATGCATAGCGATAGTTGTTCGCTATACTATCGCAGGAAAAAGGAAAGGAGAAGTAAGAGAGTAAGTCCAACAAAGTGCTGAATTCTTTCTACAGCTTTCGAAGGGCGAGCTACTGATGTAGCCATTGCTTTACGAATAATTTTATTGGAATTTATATGATGTATAAAATAGAGATTGGTCACTAATATATATATTGAGCATAATAATGCAACTGAAAGTTATATGAGTTTACAATTACTGATATACGTTATAAAGCACTCGAATGGTTTAGTTACTTTAAAACTAATTTTTTATCTTAATAATGACTCTAAAGG
Organism: Jatropha curcas; assembly: GCF_014843425.1. The sequence continues at coordinate 308,330 of NW_023591398.1, read as the reverse complement.
AACAATCTAGTATGTAATCCTCTTTCTAATGGGCTTATGGGTAATGTTTTCACCAATGTATTTGAGTATGTAAATGTATAATTTATAATGGACTATTAGTTAAAACATTTTAAATAGTTGAATGTTTATATATTTTATTTATTGAGTTCGAGATTTTTATAAAATTGTGTCTTATGATATCTAGAATGTTTCAAATAGTTTTGAAATTATTATTACACATGCATTTTGAATATGAAAAGTTAAGTCTCTTGTATTATGTTTATTGAGTTTTTATATAGACTAAGTGCTTGATAAACATATTACGGGTGACATGCCACGTCTTATAGTGGGGTAAGATGTGACACCCTTCCCTGATCAAGAAGGTCATAGAACTAAAATCAACCAAACTGGGATGAAGTGGCACGAGCCAATTGCTTGTGGCGCACGCCACACGTAGTGGTTTGGGCCACTATAGTTACCAGTGCGCCAGAGCGGCACAAAAGGCCCCTTTTGGTTGATCTCGGGTTTTCCTTATAATTAGGCTCTCAGGAATGAAGATGGAGAAACGAAGTAAAGGCTCTCAGGAACTACCTTTTGGAGATTTTCTCAAAGTTTTTTGTAAGAATGGATAGAGAAACCCAAGAATTGAGTTTTCTTTCCAACAATCTGAGTTTGATGTTATATGAACGTGTTTCTAGGATTTTTAATGGATCTTTTAAGGGTTTAGATGATTGAGAATAAATAAATCACAACTTAGATCAAAGAGAAACACAAGTTTTCTTTGATTCTTGAGTTAAGTTTTAAGAAAGCAAGAGTGTAACAGACTGATTTTTCTTTTAGTGTCGGTAATAGTGATTTACCGGTCTGTGAATAGTACCATCGGTCCGGGACTTGGTATTATTTTAGTCCGGTATTATTTAGTCCGGAAAAATTACTATGCTTAGTTAATATTTTATTTTACTATTTTTTGGAGCATGTTTGCATGATTGTAGGTGGGTAGAAAATATTTAATGAATATTTTTTGCGAGAGTTTATGTATTAAATGCATTTAATATTCTAGTGTGGTATATTAAGAAATAATGAGGAGATTATTTATGGAGTTAATTTAATTATTGGTGGGAGTTAAATAAGAGTAGAAGAGAATTATTTGAGGATCTATTTAGAGCCATTGGATGAGATTACTTAGGACTTGATCTTAGCCACACATTTTGCATGATTTTAGGAAGTCAAATTTGACTTTGGCAATTAAAGTAAACACCACAACATTTTTGTCTTTCTTCTCTTCTCTTCTCTACGCCATTTCCATCTTCTTCCTTCTTCTTTCATTTTCTTACCTCCAAATTTACCACCAAACTACCTAATTAAACCATAGATTTGTATTTAATTCTTAAGAATTAAGAAGTAGAAGTTGAGTTTGGTGATTAAAAGCAAAGAGAAGTGAAGTTACCATTGAAGCAAGTAAGTTGTGGTTTTTTAAGTTGTGGTTTTTGTAGTTTTGTGAATTGTTAGTAGAATTCATGGTTTAGACATGTTATTGATGCAATTATAATCATGCTCCAACTACTTTCTTTTTGTCAATTTTACTTGTAATTGTTGATTTTTCCATGCTTTGAAGGAGTTGGAGAACCATCCTCCAAAGGGGAAAGAGAAAGGCCAAGGAGTAAGGCCTTTCCAAGCTTATTCAGCTTGTTAATAAGGTTACGTGTCAATCATAATTTCACTTGTTTAAGTTGTTTTTACATGGTTAGGGTTTTGAATATTATTTTTGGGAACTTTGTATGTTTTGGTTGAAATTGCTTGAATTTTAATGTGAGATGTGTTCCTGCCGTGGGATTTGGAGACTCATTTTGACCCTTTATACTTCCATTTGTTCCTGACCTCTTTATGAAGGTTTTGTATCTCTATTTCTAGCTTTCCAAAACATATTCCTTATTTTGTCTAATTCAATACTTGTAGCTAACTTATGATTGGAATACAACACGGTTCTGTTATGATATGTCTTACCTGTATATCCGAAATTATTGTCATTTTGACCACTTCCAAATGGCAAAATAATGTCTTTATGTTTCTTCATAAAGTTTATCATTTACTTCTTATCTTTCCAACCCAGTCCTCTTGTGTCCAAAATTGGAGATACATAGCTTCACCTTATGGCTGAAACAACCACAACACTGACTCTGTTGTGTTGGGCACATGCATTACTATTGAAGTGCCATTTTGACCACTATATGATAATATTAGGTTTCTGAGTTCTTCATAAAGTTGTTTCCCTGTGTCTTGGAATTCTCTCGTTCTAGATTGGTTTCATTTGAGTGTTTGGTGAAGTAGGAATTCAAGAAACATTGGACTTGGTTCTGTTGAATCAGCTGAATCAGGTCTGATCTGTTGGTCTGTGTTCTGAGCTTTTGTTTGTTATCTTACTCTGTGATCTGGGCTGTGGTCCCTTCTGAACATTTGTAGCCATTTGTCTTAGATTTCTAATGAATCTGATTTCATTCAATTTGAAGACCCATAACTCAAATTATGTGTTAAAAATCCAGCAGAGGTCAAGTTTTGGAAATGCTGAAAAGTTCTTCATTTATGTACTTTTATACTATATTAAGTATATATACATTTATAGTGTTTTGAGTAAAACTTTTGAACTGATGAGTACTAAATGAAGAGGTTTTAGGTTTTGATTAAGAATTATTCGCTTTTTGTGAAAAGAATATTTGATTTGGGCTCTACTTATGCATGATTGAGCACGTGGTATGGCTGAGATGGCATTTTTTCGTTATTGTGAGTATGATCATATGCTAGGTTCATCAGCCCTTCCATATAGGCGACGCGCTTATTTCGTGTGATGGGGTGGTGCTTTCATAGGCCACGGTGGTGCTTTCATAGGCCACGATTGTGTGATGGGGGTGGTGGCTTTCATAGGCCACGGTGGTGCTTTCATAGGCCACGGTATGCTGATGGGGGTGGCACTTAATATAGGCCAATGGATCTCTGCTTATGTTCATTCTGCATGAGTACGCAGCCTCAACAAAAAATGAAATTTTATTGTTGCTATAAAGAATGAAAGAATATTTGTTATTTATAATCTTCTCATTGATTTCTAAAGTATTTGATTAAATGAATGCGATTTCGGTATTTATCTAGTTGAGTAATTTTCAGATTTGACTTCGGCTTTCTATTTAATTTAATTGTTGTTCTTTCGCACACTGAGTCTTCCACTCAGCGGCGTTGATTTTTTATCACGCGCAAGGTTAGGAGCGGATAAAGACCAGAGGACAAGCATCAGAGTACAGATCACATTTTGGGTAGGATATTTTGTAAATGGTGATTTTTGGCATGTATATAAAGATTGTATTATGAAGGTTGTATATAATAAGTTTATAATATATTAAGAGTTATGATTATTGAAGGAAATAACATCTTATTATATTTTTGGTGTATGATGATTATATATTCCTTGAAAAGAACGTGTTTAGACTATGATGCGTATGTTGATGGATATTTAGAAGTGCTTGTGGTATGTTATGTTGAATTGGAGTTTTGGGGTTTGGAGAAAATTGGAAGGGCAAGTTAATTTTTTAGGTGAAATACTCTTGCGAAATTTTCGTCAGGAATTCCTTAAATATTATTTTCGTTAACACAACAAAAAAAAAAAAAAACAAAATCAAAATGTTAATTACTTGCCTCCTTATGAAAATTTAACCACTTCTAATTCTGTGATCTAGCTTTAATACGTGGACATATAGACAGGGCTTCCGGACTGTGTGGGCATTCCGCCGTCTGGTTTCCGGGATTGGCCCGTGGTGTTACAAAGAGTTTTCCCCCTAAGTATGACAAAAATCATCCCTCTTTTGCATTACTCCCCAATGCCCTATTATAGCAAATGGGGGTTTGTGGCCCTATTTTTAGGGCTCGACATGGGCAAAACGCAATCGGTGCGGCCCAAAATATGGCCGAGTCCAGTTTTTATCAATCGGACCGCGTGAACACGCAATAAAGATGGTGCACTTGGAACTGTGCTGGGCGAGCCAATGCGCTTCTTCGCTCTTGATTTCTTCGCGAAACGCCGTATGAACCGAAAAAAGCTTTAATAAGTGACATAAGACGGTGCTCCGGCACCGATTGTGGCATCCGCCGTCTGGTTCTCCGGGATTGGCCGGTGGGTGTTACAAAGAGTTTCCCCTAAGTATCCAAAAATCATCCCCTTTGCATACTCCCCAATGCCCTATTTATAGGCAAATGGGGGTTTGTGGCCCTATTTTAGGGCTGACATGGCAAAACGCCATCGGTTGGGCCCAAAATATGGCCGAGTCCAGTTTTTATCAAATCGGACCGGGTGACACGCATAAAAAGATGGTGCACTTGGAACTGTGCTGGGCGAGCCCAATGCGCTTCTCGATCTTGATTTCTTCGCGAAACGCCCGTTGACCCGAAAAAGTAAAAGTGGTTGAACATAAGTACTACCTCAATCACAGACCATTGGTTTGAAAACCAGGATGATCAGAAATCCCGATCCAAACTTATGTGAAAATTGGTTTGTCTTATTGAGCCTTTTGGGTGTAAAATTTGAGTGTCTACAGTTTGCCCCCACTTTGATGATATTTTGCTTTTTTTAGCAAGATATCGTCAAAGTGTACAGTAGACGCGTAAATAAGAAAATACTTACCTAATAGTTGCCGGGTCTGGTTGAGACGAGGCAAATTTCCTTTGGACGGGATTTGCATTCTTTGAACGGCATGGATGGATGAAGTGCGCTATTTTGGGGACTTTGTTGATGTATGTTACCATTTGGCGTTTGTTAGGTTGGTGAATTGCGCCATGGTGATTATTGGTGTCTTCTATGGTTATCTATGCTAGTTGGCGACTTTATTAAAATGCTCCACTGTGGGAGGTTGTCTTTTGGACGTGTAGGGAGGATGAAGTGTACCATGGTGGTTGTTGGTGGCTTTTGCGACTATTTGTGCCAGTTGGCAGCTTTGTTGAAATACTCCACTCCCCCTACCATGTATGTATAAATAGAATAGTGCATTTATACAGAATGGTAAAGGGATTGACGAAATAACTGATATTCTTGTTCCTATTTTTGCCTCTTCTTCTCCCGTTGAATCAAACTTTTCCTTGCCATAATATTTCACTTCCTATTGATTACCTGAATCGGGATTTTGAGCATAAATATTCCACTGACCTGTAAAAAAGGGGCATAATCCTTGGGGATGTGATAATACAAATTGTATTTCCCTAATGCTAAATATATAAGAAAATCAAAATTGGATACGTAACCAATCAGTATTGATTCTTTTTTCACTGGATAAGGCGATTTTTTATATTTCTACATCTAGGATCTGACTTGTATCCGCGATATTAAAATAGGAAATTCATCGAATCTATGGAAGGTTGTCCTTTGGACGTGTAGGCTGGATGAAATGGGCCATGGTGATTGTTGGCGGCTTCTGCGACTATCTGCGCCAGTTGGCGGATTTGTTGAAATGCTCCACTTTGGGAGGTTGTCCTTTGGACGTGTAGGGCGGATGAAATGTGCCATGGTGATTGTTAATGGCTTCTGCGACTATTTGCGCCAATTGGCGGCTTTATTAAAATACTCCACTATGGGAGGTCCTTTAGACAGTGCCTTCTTTGAAGGGCTTTTTGTGCCTTGGGAGACTTTGGTTCTAAAACATTCCACTTTATGAGGTTGTCTTTTGGACATGAAGGGCGGAGGAAATGCACCATGGTGATTGTTGGCGGCTTCTGCGACTAAGTGCCTTCTTTAAAGGGCTTAGGTGGGCCACTTGAGACGGCTTTGGGTGCCCCACTTGAGACGACTTGATTCTAAAATGCTCCACTTTGGGAGGTTACTCTTTAGACTGTGCCTTCTTTAAAAGGCTTTTGTGGCCTCAGGGGACTCTGGTTCTAGAATGCTCCACTTTAGGAGGTATCTGCCAAAGCAAATTTTACTGACAGGAAAATAGGCCTTTGGCCAATGTTTAGGGTTAGAAATTTTGTGATTAGGCCTAGAAAGGCATGCACGAGTGAAGCGTGATCTTTCATGAAAATGCATGAGTCTTTGTGAATTTGTGTGTTTTAATTGACAATCATGTCGTGGCACACCAAACGAGAAAACTTACCTATGGCTAGCGGTGTGTTGCCCCTACTTAGGCAACGAGCCGTTGATGGGTTGCCGGCTAAGTACGAGAGCTGGATACAGTAAGCGGACCATTAGGCTGAATTGGGCCTAAAGGCCAGATTAGACCCATGGGCCCACTTAACCTTACAAAAGGTGAAAGTGCATTCATTTGTCACTTTCAACCTAACTTACCAATTTCTCTTTCAGAAACTCTCTTCTTCTCTTTTTTTCATTTTCTCTTAACCAAGACTCATGGCTATCGAGAACTTTGCGGATTGGCTTCCTGGAGATGTGGTGATCGATCCCATGTCTCGACCCATGAGCCACAACATGAAATTTTGGGAGTTCATTCCAGACACAGGGACTTCGATCAGCGTACGACATGATTTACCCAGCCACCTCTACTGGGGCACTTCTAAGGTACTTTGGAACTCTTTTTCTTACTTTTACCTTATTATTAAGACTAGAAACATGCACACATTAGATTAGAAATCAAAAACTAGGTAGAAATTTACCGTTTCAGAGTTTTTGAGCTGTGGCTTATGCCACTTCTCTTTGTGTTTGGCTGCTCTGCTATGTTGTGGCGTGCTCTATAGTAGTAGTGGTGCACACCACTTGAGTAGTGGCTTGCACCACTACTCATTGGCTTGTGCCACAATAGTTGTGGAACACCTCTATTTCGCTGTTTTTCATCATTTTTCTTGATTCTCTGCAGCAAAACATAAAAATGCGTGCCTTTCCACCTTCTCAAGTATCAGAACTACTTTATGATGGAGAGCTATTGTAATTAGAACTTCCTCGTAAAGTTTAGAAAATTAATTAGAAACCCAAGCAGTGAAATATACTGTTGTTGACGCGTAAACCTGACCCGATGATGATATGAGGATAAGGTACAAGGCATCACGATCAACCAAAAGTGTTTGAACCAAAATTTGAACCAAACCGCCCAGAGGAGCCTGAGCCGCGTTAGGGTTGCGTCATGCAGCTATAACCTGCGTGACGGCACTCTTAGCCGCGTCACGCAGCTCTAACAGGATTGACACCTCTGGCGTGCGCCCGTATAATGGCCTGCACTGTTTGTATGGATACGCGGCAATTGTACTAAAAGTAAGTTACGCGAGCTTACGGGTGCGTCACGCAGCTTCTACCCGCGTGGCGCGACTGCTCTGTTGCCCTAGCCATATAAATACAACATTTTGCAGCAAAAACGGGACTTTTGACACTTTGTTCTCATTTCTTCTAAGAAAAATCTCATTCTGAGTTTTAAGTTTCTAGGTTAACGACTAGGGTTGTTCCTTAAGAATTCAACTGAGTAAACTTGGGGAAGATCGAGTCATAGATATTTTAGATTAAAAATCAAATAAAAAAAAATATACAAAAAAGATAAGAGGAGGAAAAGAGAGCAAAGGAAGAAAAAGAAAACTATCTATTCTGTGAAAGGACTTGGTGAATACACTTCTGGAATCGTGAAACAACGCTTCTGAGCTAATCTCAGTGCATGCAATCTGAGGGGAGGTAACTATCTAAGGCTTTATCTTTCATTTCTTAAGTATTTTATCTCTTAAAATCTCATTTTCATAGTGGTCCTAGTTGACTGTTATTTGATAAAACGTAGTTTGCCCACTGTTGACTCTCCTGGATGAATTTTAATCACTTTTTGAACACAAAGAACACAGTAAAAAAGAGTAGTTTTGAAAGGTAGTTGCGGACCAGAGTAGCCCGTCACGCAGCTACTACCTGCGTGACGCGCCTGTTCATGTCCAAAGCTCTTAGGCCTGGATTGGACCACCTGGGTGACGCAGCTGTTCGCCGTACTCAGCTTATATTTTGTTTTATACTTGGTATTTAATGTTTCGCTGCAAAAATAAATAATCAATATGTCTGAGTATTTTAAATAAGTCACGAACAGTTCCGTCACGTAGCTAGGAGTTCCGTCACGCGATTGTTCTTCATAGAACAACTGCATGACGCAACTGTTCTAGTCTACAGGACCATAAACAGAGTTCCGTCATGCGACTGTTCTTCATAGAACAGCTGCGTGACGCAACTATTACAAACCCCATAATAAAAGATAAGAGCTGCGCCACACGACTGTTCTTCCATAGAAAAGCTGCGTGACGCGACTGTCTTCCAGTCCCAAATTACTTTTTGTCTTAATTTCATTTCATTAAATAGATTCTTAATTTTAATCCAGAAAAATGATCAATAATGGGCAAATTGAGTTTTAATCAAACCAAGTCAATTAATCTGTTGTGATTATGGTATTTTGAGATTTAATTCATTTGTTACTTTCCTTTTTAACTATATTTATTCAACTTGGTTTTGTGGCCCGCCTTTAACCATAAGGCAAAGAGCGGGTCTTTTTAGTCATTTTGGCTAATATATATTGTGGATGGAATGATGGAATGCGATGATTAATTTGGTGAATGAATGCAATGATGCAATTTTATTGGGACGGTTAATTAATTTTTCCACATAAGGAACTCGGGGTTCGATTTACTCAGATTGGGTTTAAATAATTGGCTTTTCTACAAATACAATCAATTAGAAATTCGTAGGTTAAAAAGAGGCGGGTTTTTCCGGGCGTCGGTTCAAACGGATCAATGTTACCCAATTCCCTTACCTTTAGGAACCTCATTTGGTTCGTTGCCAGTTCTTCTAATAATAGCCTTGATAAAAATTGGGTTTAAATGAAGTCACTTTTAATAAAATAAATGGAAACGGTCCCATTTGGCTGAATAATGGGTTGGCGACTCAAATGTTTTATAAGACCGATTTATTGGCATGGCGTTATCCAAAAAGATTTTATCAACTCTTTCCAAAATAAACCCATACTAAAATTGATGTTTTCGGAATCCTTCGGGGTTGGGATTTCGGCGAAAACAGTTTTTGGCGACTTCCACCTGCGGGATTTTGCACCACTAATCCCGTTGTTTTTTAATAAATAATTTTAGTGGTTGCAATTAGGAATTGATCTCTAAAAAAGCTTTACTTTTTAAATAAACTTGAATTAGAAAAGCCAACTGGAAAATTTTTTAATCGTCCGTATATGTTTAATGTGCTTTCTTTTTTTTCTAGGATTTTTTGCATTCAGACGCATTTCTCGTCATTCTCACCTCATTCTACCTACTACCTCCGGTACTGGTGTTAACTTTGAACGGTGGATCTAGCTAAACTCGCGTTTTAGGGTGCATCTATTCCAAGAATTAACATTTACTACCGCAACGCAAGCCTAGTACCTTAAGGTGCGTCAAAAGGAGTAGGCGCCAACAAACCTGAATCCTGTTTTGCGAAACCCAGACTTTTTGTTCAGCCCATAAACGACTAAAAGCCAACGCATATAGTTGAAACCTTAGTTACTTCCCTAAGGTGCACCTGATTCTGTCTTGCTGTCTTTAACCGCCCATTCATTTCCAAAGATTATATGTCAATCTCAAAACCCTATTGGTTGTCGAGATTAGCAATTCCTAGGAAACAGATGTCCGGAATTTATACCAATGGAAT
>NW_023591398.1:234072-298226 GCF_014843425.1 Jatropha curcas | reverse complement strand
ATGGTGATCGGTATACTTCAGAGTGAGTCATTAAGACCAATTAGGGATGATGGGAAATTCGCGATCCTCCATCATGTCTTAGGCTGTAACAAGCGCTTTTGGTCCCACTTCCTTTGGGCATTAAAGTTAAGAAAATTGAATGGCCCAAAAACGCCTTATGTTTCTAACGTCTACAGGAAGATGAACAAGCCTAACCATACACCCATGCGATATGGAGACATACCTTAGGCGTTTTGAATGCCGTTCTGTAAGCCCAGTAGAGCATCGTCTTAGCTTTTTTGGACCAATCCTTTTCTTGATTGTCCAACAGTGGGTTTCGAGGAATCTTTTTTGGAATTTTCTCTGTTAGTGACCTCTACTTGTCCCATTTGTTTTGAGAATTGATATTGGGAAGTACCTACAGACGATGAGTGACAACCATATTTTTGCAAGAGGGAAATCGCTAAATACCTTATTGTAAAAATGCTTACCTCCGTCCGTGGATTATTGCTCTAGGAGTACCCATGCCTTGTAAAAATGTTTTTTTCTTATGAACACTTTTGGCATCATTATTTGGAAGAGCAATAGCCTCTGCCCATTTTGACATATAGTCCTCCGCTACTAGAATATATTGGTTGGAGTATGATGGTGGAAAAGGTCCCATGAAATCTAGACCCCAAACATCGAAGATTTCAACTTCGAGGATGCTATTCAAGGGCATCTCATGTCTCTTTGAAATGTTACCTAACCTTTGACAACGATCACAAAGACGAACATAGTTAAAAAAGCATCTTTAAATAGATTAGGCCAATACAAACCGCTTTCCAATATACGTGCTGCTGTTTTGTTTGCTCCAAAATGTCCTCCACATTCTATTGAATGGCAGAATTTAAGGACACTTTCCATTTCAGCTTCCGATATACATCGCCGGAATAGCCGATCACTACAGCATTTGAACAAAAAGGGCTCCTCCCAATAGAAAAATGGCCTCCTCCAATAGTAAAGAATTTTTTGGGAAAAAAATATCATGAAAAAAATTTTTTTTTCTTCCGTTAGTAAAGAAAAATTGGGAGGAATTTTGGGCCAAACAAGATAATTAACTATGTCAGCGTAACCAGGGGGTTTGGAGCATTTGCTACTAGAAGAAAGTTTGCTCATAGGGGAAAGCTTTCATTAATTTGTAAGCTTGCATTGTATCTTCTTCCCCATTCAAGCCTGGAAAGCAATGGGTCAGCAACAAGGTTCTCGTCCCCTTTTTGTTGCGAATTTCTAAAGTTCAAAATTCTTGCAATAAAAGTACCCACAAATGAGTCCGGCTTTGCATCTTTTCTTTTTCCAGCAAGTATTTGATGTGCGAGGTGATCTGTGTAAACTATTGTTTTACTCCAATTAGATATGCCACTGATTTTTCAAAAGCAAAAACATAGCCAAACAATTCTTTTTCCGTAAAGTTGCATAGTTTAATTGCGCATCATTCCAATGTGCGACTTGCATAAATAAAATAACATGCAAACTTTTTGCTTTTCTTTGTCCAAGATTTGCTCCCTACAGCAAATGATCCACTACATCACAAACATGAGTTTTCAAAGGGTAAAGTCCCCAATTCTGGTGTAGTGAATGAATCGGGGCTGAGATTAACTCCTTCTTCAACCTGTTAAAAGCATCTAAACACTCTTTTGTTCAAAATCAAAAGGAAACCTCTTTTAACTAAAGTAGAATTGCAAAGAGGTTTTAGTGATTTTTGAGAAAAATCCTTTATGAATCTCCCTGTAAAACCCTGCATGCCAAGAAAACTTCCTATACCTTCACTGTGTTAGGAGGGGGGTAAGGAGGAGGTAGTTTTTCAATTACCTCAATTTTTGCCTTGTCTACTTCAATTCCTTTTTGAGAGATTTTATGCCCTAAGACAATACCTTCACTCACCATAAAGTGACATTTTTCCCAATTTAACACAAGGTTAGCATCTTCACATCGTTGCATTACTAGAGATAAATTATGAAGACATGCATCGAAGGAAGAACCAAACACAGAAAAGTCATCCATGAAAATCTCAATAAATTTTTCCACCATATCAGAAAAGATGGACATCATGCACCTTTAAAAGGTTGCAGGGGCATTGCATAGCCCAAAAGGCATTCTCCTGTAGGCAAAAGTGCCATAAGGACAGGTGAATGTGGTTTTCTCTTGGTCCTCAGGAGCTATAGGTATTTGGAAATACCCTGAGTAGCCATCTAAGAAACAATAAAAAGGATAGCCGGCAAGTCTCTCAAGCATTTGATCAATAAAGGGAAGGGGAAAATGGTCCTTGCGTGTTGCTTTATTTAGTTTTCTATAATCTATACACACACGCCAACCTACCTGTGACTGTTTCTTGTGGGATTAGCTCATTGTTTTCATTAGAGATAACAGTCATACCTCCCTTCTTCGGAAACAACTTGGGACAGGAACCTTACCCAAGTTACTGTCTGCAAAATTGGATAAATGATAACTGGTTAATCCCAGAAGTTTGATTTTATTTCAAAGCTTTGGACTACCTCCTTCATGTTGGAATTCAGTCCGCCTTTGGTGCTCGATTGAAGGTTTGTAAAGTCTTCTTCCATCAAGATTTTTTATGCATGCACACACTCGGCTTTATTCCTTGTAGATCTGAGATATGACCACCCTAATGCTTTCTGTGTCTTACGTAGGACCTGCAACAACCTTTCCTCTTGATCAAACGCGTTAGGTAGAAAGAAATAATAACAGGAAGAAATGGTTTTTCTCTCCCTAAAGAATGCATTTTTTAAATTTGAAGATGAAGTTGTTTTAGTTCATGCTTACGGTGGGTTCTTTTCTTTTTCATTCAGGGATGCTTGGTTCCATTCATGTTTTTCTTCTGTTTTATTTTCATTATCATCTAGGCTATGTAAAGTGTTCTCTACACATTTATCAATTACATCTATTCTAAAGCAATCATCATAGTCCATAGGAAGTTTACAAGATTTTAACACATCAAAAACAGCTTCTTCTTGACCTACTCTCAATTTTAGTTTCCCATCATGTACATCAATTAGAGCTCTTGCAGTTGCAAGAAAAAGGTCTTCCAAGGATCAATGATCCTTCTCTGCCTTCATCAATGTCAAGGATGACAAAATCAACTGGAAAAATGAATTTTCCTACCTTGACTAGTACGTCCTCTACTTCTACAATTCCTCTAGGATATTTTACATTGAAACGATCTGCTAATGTGCAAAGACATCCTTGTTGTTTGAGCTCTCCATAAACCTAGCATCTTAAAAACTTCATAAGACAAAGAATTAATGCTAGCACCAGTTAAATCCGCCAAAAGCTTTTTCAAAAGTCCAAGATTACCAATGTTACAAAGGGATAGAAAAAACTTCCTGGATCTTTTTAACTTTGGAGGCAATTGTTTGGATTAATTGCACACACTCCTCGCCGTTAACATTTACCAGTCCCTTGATATCACATTGTTTTCGTTTCGCTTCTTGCTCAAGATATCTTTTAGGGATTTAAGCCATAAGCTAAGGCATTTGAAGCAAGAGCTTCAGCAAAAGGAATATTGATTTGAAAGCCTTCTTAAAACAGACATCCAGAAACTTGAGGAAGCTCTTGTCATCTTTGTGCTTTCTTTAATCTTTGTGGAAAGGGAACAGGGGGAACATAGGGTTTACCTTTCCCTGTTCTTCTAAGATCAACTGGTAAGGTCAACCTTTGGTTGTTCTTTTTCATTCCTTCTCTTTCCTGTAGTTCAATTAATTGTTTGTCACTTCTCAAGGGTGATAGCCGCACTTTGTTTCTTTTGGATTCTTTTTCAGTATTGCTAGGTAATGTACCTTGAGGTCGAAGAAATGCCAATCATGTTGTGCAAAACTGCCCTAGCTGCATTTCCAAATTTCTTATTGCAGCCTGCTGGATTTTATGGTTCTTCCTCAGTATTCATTCATGAACTCCATGTGGATTTGGAGAAGAGCAGTGAGGAGGTCCAATCATGAAGAAATTTCTTTCTGGAGGGCCGGACCTGGTGGTGCATTCAAGGCATTGGTTAGGATTACCATAGGATAGATTTAGATGATTCCTTAACCTGTTATCATATGAATTTGAATAAGGTAAGTTCTTTCCTTCTCTTGATCATCACAATAGGTTCACTTGCTCCAAAGTTTGTGGATTAAAAAGAGTCCATGATGGCATTCTCCAATTCCCATGTTGTCCATTGCACTATCACAAACTTGGCATAACAGAATTTACAGGATTAGTAGTTAACATGTCAATTTCCTTACCAATGTTATCTACCTTGGCAATTAAGTGCTGTAAATGGCGTCTTTTCATAGACTCCTGCAGTTCCTTCTTCTTTTCGGTATTGGTTTTGGTAAGTCTGGCCTGTTGCTTGCCATCTCCTCTATCAACTCATATGCTCATCAAAATTCTTTCTTTCAAAGGATCTCAAAGGATCCACCTGCAGCTGCATCTAAAGTGATTTTAATATTAGGAGATAGTGCATTATAAAAAGTTTGTACCTGTAGCCACTTGGGCAAACTGTGATGCGGGCACTTCCTTTGCAAGTCCTTGAATCTTTCCCAAGCTTCGTACAAGCTCTCTTGATCATGATGAGCAAATGTCATTATCTCATTACGCAGCTTGGTGGTTTTTAAGGATGGGAAGAATTTAGCTAGGAATTTTTGAGCTAATTCATCCCATGTGGTAAAACTTCCAGCGGGACACGATTGTAACCATGATCTAGCTTTATCTCTAAGAGTAAAAGGAAAAAGCCTCAACTTGATTGCATCTTCAGAAACACCATTTTGTTTGAATGTGTCACAAATTTCCAAAAAATTGGTGTTGGTGTATGTGAGCAATTAGACCTTCACTAGGGCAAACCCCATATTGGATCGAGTAGAGACCATGTTGGATAATTGCGGGTTATTGCGGGTTTAATCTCAAAGTTGTTAGCTTCTACCCTAGGTCTAGTAATACTTGAGGTTGTCCCATTCAGATTAGGTGTTGTATAATCCCTTAAGGTATGGACCGGATGTTGAAGTGGTGGCCCGACTATGTTTTCATTCTCGTTTTTGTTTTCGTTGGCCATGTCTGTTTGTTGTTCGAGTTTTATTTCTTGTGTTTTTCTTGCAGCGTTGAGCCTTCAAAGAGTTCGTTCAATTTCTGGATCAAAGACTAGAGGTTCAGTATTCCTTGATCTTCTTTGCATAAAACACCTGGAACAGTACTTTAAAGAAAATTAAATAAAACATCATAATGCTATAGAATGCATATGACTAAGGCAGAATGCACGTGAAATGTAATGAGTCGCCACCTTGTTAATTATTTTAGGGTGAACTAGGAAAAAACCCTAAGTGACTCCAATTTTAATTAACCTAATCACTAGATTAATTATCCCAATGTTAAAGGCATGATCTACGAACCTGAGGTGGGTCTCGAGACTATGTCATGCTGATAAACTAACCAAATGAATGAATGCTTTGCAAGGAAGATGAAGTAATTGGACCAATGAAAATGTCTATGTGATTTTGACTTACCGCTCGGGGTTAAATCCCAAACGTGCCTACGTACTTCCATTTGAATGGAAGATCAAAGTCAACGTAGTTCGATATGCCTTTTTAAGTCGATAGGCCTTTTTAAAAGGGCTTTGAATGGGTATGCTTAATGCATGAGTGTGGTGTAAATGCTTCGTGCATTTTTGTTTAAGGCATTTTGCCAAAGAATTGATTGATTTTTAGGCATTGCTGCCGAAAATGTGGATTTTAAGGCTTTAGCCCAAAAAGATTGATTTAGGCAATTGTTTGGCCAAAAAAGGTTGATTTTAAGGCTTTTAGCCCAAAAAAAGAAGTGATTTAAGGGCAATTTGAATGCAAAAATGATGCGATTTTAGGCGAATTGTCGCCTAAAATGATTGATTTTAAGGGGCTTTTAGCCAAAAAAGAAGTGATTTAAGGCAATTTTGATTGCAAAATGAATTGAATTTTTAGGCGATTGTTCGCCAAAAGATTGATTTTAAGGGCTTTTTAAGCCAAAAGGATTGGATTAATTTTAAGGCATTTTGCCCAAACGTGATCGATTAAAGGCTTTTAGCCACAATTATTAAATTAATTGGAACTTAAGCCAGAATTTGTTTGAAAATAAAGACGAATTACACATAGCTATTAATTAACTAGGTATTTAAGCCAATATTGTCGGATTTAGGCTTTAATATCACGATTATTAATTAACCGGGCATTTTAGGCCTAAATTTATTTAATTGAGGCAATTTGTTTTTGGCCTAATGATGAACATGGATGCATTTATGCAGTTGTAAGAATTATTAGGAGTAGAGAAAAAGAAGCATGCCAATGAAGTGCTAAATTAAATAGGCAGAGTCAGTTCATGTACCTGATTTAATCGTCGACCGCTTCTTAAGCTCCAGGTTTAAGCTCCTCGTTTTAAGGGAATGTAACTTTTTAATTTAATTTTAAGTGACCAAGTCAACAATAAAATAAAACTAAAATTAACAATGCAAGAAAGCAGTAAAGAATCGCAAAGAGCGTAGGGAGAAGGAGCGTCCGTCAACACAGACTGAGTGCGTCAAAACGGAGCACCGGGGCTGCTTTTATAGGAAAAAAAGGACTCGAGGGCGGGCGTGCCCGCCTTGCCCAGGTGGGCTTGCCCGCCCTGCTGGGCGTGCGTGCCCACCTGGGCCAGGCGGCTAGGGCGGGCTCGCCCTGCAAGGGCGACCCGTGCTCCTTTCTATTTTTTTCACTCCAAAGGCTTTTTCGGGAGTTCTAGACCTCCAAAAAATATTCTTTCTATTTTTTTTTCATTCCAAAAAGGCTTTTTCGAAGTTCTGACCTGCCCAAAAAAAATATTCCGCCGGGACCAGTTTTTCCCGTGATCCCCATCGTAATTTTTTCCGACGTTTCGAGTTACACATATTGGTATAACTTCCGATGAAACTTCCAAAATAGCCTTTGTCCGGCCGAACTGTTTGCCAGTCTGGGAAAACAGGCCCCCTTTTTGAGTCTGCAAAATTTGAGTATTCACAGACATTTCTTAAAAGGGAATTAAATAAAGAGAGTGTCTAAATTAACAATAGGGTAATTCGTATTGATATTTAATAACGCAATCCCGCAACGGTGCCAAAAACTTGACAGCGTTTTTTTCGCAAGTGGTACGAAATCGTACAAGTAATATAGAGTAAGAGAGTAATTCGTATCCACATGGGATTGTTTATCAATTAAAAAATTATGTTACCTATTGTTATTTAGGAACGATGGTAAGAGAAAAATTGCTATAAGGTAAAAATAGAACTTAAAGTTAAAAACAGAGAGATCAACACAAAATTCAGGTGAAAAGAATCAAGAGAACTAAGCTACTCTAGGAAATTTTAATTTCACATAATTCTATCCAGCTTTATGCTATTAGTTCATTAATCAACTTTAATTGTTCAAGTAGGAAAGAAACAACCCTAAAGTTACTAACAAGCTCTCCCGATTTATTGTTAGCTATTCTTAATCCAGATTAATTACCTATCTAAATATGAAATTAAACATAAATTCAGATCGTTAGGTTTTGTGTTGTTTTGTGAGTTTTCACAACTTTAATACTTTATTTTTAAACTTATGAAAACCCCCCTTGAGTCAAACCATATAGCTTCCGCGTCAAGTTATTATTCTCAAGTAAATTATTATCTTTTTCATATCAATAACCCTTCTCCCGATAGCGATTATTGAAATAGCTCAATCCAGGGGAAATTTTCTGCCTGGAAGCTTTAAGCACAATAATAATTTACAACGAGAACAAAGAAAAATAAATCTAATATTATAAACTGGAATCGAATTAAGTTACATCAAATCCCTAGTATAAGAGTTTTAGCTGGACATAGTAATTAAATAAAACTCATTCATGTTTAAATCATTCATAAACTCAATCATACTTGAATCATTCATCATATTTAAAGACAATAATAAAAGAAAGAAACAAGATGAAGAGTTTAGAATAAAAACTGTATCACAACTGTGTGGATGGCTCCCTTGATTCTTGGTACAATTATTTGATGCTTGAAGTCTTTTAGAGAGAGAGAGTTATGTAAAGAATTGCACAAAAAAAAATGAGATCCCCAGCAATGAGAAGTTTCCCTCTTTATATAGAGCTCCTGGAGGTGAGTTTGATTTCTTTTAGGAAATATAATCCTTATTTAGTGCAAAGATCCTTTGTAGGAGATCATGACTGTTTAGGCTTTTGATTTCCTCTTGATTAGGACTCCTTTTTCTCCCAAAATAGGTCTATAGGTCTAGGTCTTTTAATTTAAATCCTTGGATTAAAAGACTTCTAGATATCATTAACCCATTCATTTTGCATCCTCATTTCCTCATTGGATCAGACGGGGCATAAAATCACGCGTCAACACCTGCTCAGCACGGGCGTGCTTCATGGCACGGGCTGGGTGTGTTTTAATCTGGAAGTCTGGCTAGTGAAGCACGGGGTGTGCTAGGCAGCACGGGCTAATGATTCACTAAAGCACAGGCAAGGCGTGCTTTCTTCTGGAAGTCTGCCTAGGATTACTATGGGCGTGCTAGGCTTGACACGCCCTGGTCCCTTTGTAGCACGGCCGTGCCTTTTGACACCACCCTGGCCATGCTCTCTTCTGTCTCTCCTTTACGCCCTGGTCCCTTTGTAGCACGGCCGTGCCTTTTGATACCACCCTGGCCGTGCTCTCTTCTGTCTCTCCTTTGGTTTCCTTAGCTTCTAGCACGGTTGTGCCTTCTAGCATGGCCTAGGCGTGCTAGAAGCTAAGTTTCTTGCATTGTTAAAGTCTTTTCTGCGCCCAAATTTTCCTCCAATTTTCTCTTAGATTCAAAGCGGGTTAGAACAAGGGAGGCTTTGAACCACAATGATACTAGAAGTGAATTTAAAATCAAAATTACTAGAAGTGAATTAAAATCAAATTAAAGTAATAAAAACTTACTGAAATTCTAATAAAAACTATATTAAAAACATTATGAAATTAACACCTATCAGAATGGGAGTTAGGAAATGCATGCCTTCCAACCTTATCTCTCCCACACACGAGTTCTGTTGGTAGAAATTCCGACATCTGTTTTCTAGGATTTGGTCTATTCTCGACAACCAGCAGGGGATTTTGAGATTGGCGAAATAAACTCTCGGAATGAATGCGACGGAACAACAGCAAAACAGACTCAGGTTTTCCTTATGGAGAAGTGACTAGGGCTTTCAACTACATGCATGGGCTTTGGTCCATTGGGCTTACAAAGTCCGGATTCCGCAAACAGGATTCGGGCTTTCACGTGGGCCTACTCCTTTTGATGCACCTTTGCGGTTGGTAAAATTACTAATTCTCGGGTGGATGTGCCTAGAACGCAAGGTTTAGGCTGGATCCACCTCCAAAGTCAACAACGATACCGTGGGATAATTTGGGTAGAAAGTGGTGAGAAGAAAGAAATGCAGTATGGATGCAAGAACTCAGAAAAATAAAGGAAAGCAAATAAACAAACAAGGACGATTAAAGAATTTTCCTACGGCTTTCTAACCAATTTTTTATTTCCAATTTTAGAAAACGTAGGTTTTTAGAGTTAATTCTTAATTGCAACCGACTAGTTATTTAAAAAATAACCAGGGATTAGTGGATGCATCCCCAGCGGAGTCGCCAATCTGTTTTCACACCGCCCCCGAGCGACTCGAAAAACGTCACCTTTTTGCTTTGATGGAAAATGATCTTATTAAGAACAGTGGTGACAAAATATTTTATTGGATACGATGCCAATATATCAGTCTTATAAAATATTTTTGAGTCGCCACCCATTATTTTGGAAATGGGACCATTTCCAATTTTATAAAAAGATGACTCCATTTAAACCCGACTTTATTCAAGGCCAAATTATTTAGAAAACTGGTCAGGCGCACCAATGCGGTCAGGCGCCACCAATTGCCGATTCTGGGGTAAGGGAATGGTACGTCGGCCGTTGGAAAGCCGACGCCGGAAAAACCGAACCCTCTTTTTAACCTTACGATTGCTAATTTAATTTTAGTTAGAAAAAGCAAAAAATTATTTATTTATTTTTAAAACCCAACACCAGAATGAATCGAACCGGTAGTCTTTATATGGGAAAATTAAAATAAATCGTTCCCAATCAAATGTCCAATTTCATTGCATTCCAAATCATCCAAATCATCCAAACCAAAGCAGTTTAATCAAATAAATAAAAGACCGCTCTTGCCTTATTGGTCAAGGGCGGGCTATAAAACCGAACCTAAAAATACATTTCTACCCCGAATAAAAAAATTTGAACCCAAAAACCGAAAACCCAAAATCATGCATAATTACGTTCTTAATATTCTTAAAACTTAATTCAAATTACAATCTGTTCATAATGGTCATTTCGGATTTATTGGAAAAATAAAATCTTTATTTTTGTACCAAAATTATTTTTTTTTCAAAAAAAAGAATAAAATTATTTCTGGAAACCCCTAGAACAGTCGCGTCACGCAAGCTGTTCTTTTGGCAAGAACAGTCGCGTCACCGCAAGCCTGTTCTTTGACAAGAACCAGCTTCGCGTCACGCAAGCTGTTTTCTTGGCTAAGAACAGTTGCGTTGACTGACCGATAGCCTGTCGCTGACGCAGCTGTTCTGGGGTAAAAGAAATGACAATTTTGGACATTGATACAGTTCCGTCACGCAACTGCCAGATCCGTTACGGGATCTACTGGCTGTGTGGACGCAACCTGCCTTTGGTCCGAACTCTTTTGTTTTAAAGCGTTTTTTTATTTAAATAATTTAGGACAACTCGAATGACCAAATAACCAAATCAGAATATTAAATTCAATAAAGATTAAACTACTAAAAAACAATACAAGATTACAATTAATTCATAATGAATAAAAAAACATAAAAAGTGTAAAAAGGAAATTACCTTAATCCTCAAGATTAAGGATTTTGTATATGTCTTTAATGCGCAGTGCGTTTCAGGCGCTATCCATCCAGAAGGCTTCGTCAACATGAGGATTGTAAACGGCTTAACGAACGATGGTTAAGGCGATCCAGAAGCTTTGTCAATAAGGATTTAAATGTTCACTCTTTTCTCTCTTAATTTTCTCTCATTTTTTCTAGTTTGATTCACCTAGAATTAATATCTAATGGCAATTCTCCTTCAAACGAACTCAAAAGAGCTTCTAGAGGAGAATGTGGCCGCAGGACGTGTTTTTTTAGGGTTTCAGAATCGTTCCCCAAAAGTTATTTCAAACATGAGAAAAAGATCTATTTATAAAAGTAGGGCAACAGAGCATAGTTGCGTGACGGATCTAGTCAGTCGCGTGACGCAGCTTTCTTGTTGTGCCGCTACTACATGTCGTTTAGCATGAAAAATGGCATGTCATCATTCTTGACGACGACATGCAAATCTGAGTTTCAGTAGAGCTGCGTGACGCAGCTATAGTGCCGTCACGCACCTTCATAGCTGCGTGACGCAACTCTGACCCAGTCAGACACTTAAAATTAATTTAATTTAAATCCTTGGATTAAAGACTTCTAGATAACATTAACCCATTCATTCCACATCCTCGTATCATCATTGTAAAATTGGTTTAATTTAAATCCTTAAATTAAAAGACTTCTAGATGGTATTAACCTTTCATTCCACATCCTCGTATCATCATTGGATCAGGCGGGGGCACAAAAACACGCGTCAACACTCTATTAGCTCTTCTCCTTCTATCAATTCACCACAAAACTAAACAATCCAATTTTTATGATAAAATTATCTTTCTCCTTCTATCAAGTCAATTTTTCAATTTTTTTACTTGCTTAACTTATTTATTTTATCAAACTTGACCAAAACCATTTAATAATTTTTTTTTAAAAATAATATTTTCTTATTATTGTGTTTTTGATTTAAATATTTTTCATCTTTTTTTTAATATTTTTAGCATTTTTTTACTATTGAAAAAGAGATTAAAGTTAAATATACATTTATCACTAAATTAAATGCAATAATTTTATTAATATTTTTATTTTATATAATTTAATAAAAATATAAAAAATATATAGCATAATATAAATATAACGAGGCGAAAGTTCATGCAATACATGGGTTGTTTTATTACCAGATTATATAATATATATTTTTTTGAGATTAATAATGAATTATAGACCATTTGCAGAAAAGTTAAAAATTAATTTAAAGAACTTTAAATTTAATTTAACAATACAATTCAAAAAAATAAATTATTTTAGTGTACATATATTGATAGATCATTTTTTTAAACTTATCTAATAACAATTGCATAGTATTTTTTAGGTAAAGTTGCCTAATAATGATAATAATAATAATAATTGCCTAGTGGTGTGCAATATTAAGTAACTACCTTCATTGATAATGAAAAATGGTTTATCATAAGACTTATCACACACACACACACATATACACACTCACATATACATACACATAAGAATCAACTTGAGCTAAAAGAGAAAAGGAGAGAAAATTCCATGATGATTCATGATTATATGCAAATCAATACTTATTCCTTTCACTTCGTACCAATGGCAAAAAAATGAAAATATGAGCATGGTTGCACTATAAATTCCTTCAATAAGGAAATAAATCAAAAGTAAATGAAAATCTAATCTTATTTTATCATCTTCTCACTTTCTCTGTGCTTCTCTTCTTGAAACCATTATAGAGCAAAAGAACAGTACTCGAGATTGTAGATAAATTATGAAAGAAATTTTCAATGTTCTTTGCGCTGAGAGAAAGAGAAAAATGAAAGAGAGCAATTTACATCGCTGAAAGTATATAAACAACAATTTTCTATGAGTTTTTCTATTGATCTTCATATGCATCTTGAAATAAAAGCAACATATATAGAAATAGAAGTTGATTCAACAACAATACAATAATATATTTGAAAATAAAAAGAAAAAAAGAAACAGAAAGAAAATAGTGCAAAACTACATAAGTAAAGAACAAAGAATTAATATGCACCGAACCCATAAATTAAGATAGGTGTAACAAATTGGTAAGCTGCTTTGCAACCTTAGCTTGCTTATATAGAAAAAAATGAAATTCAAAAATTTTAAAATTATATATTTTTGAATTTCAAACCAAGTAAAAAAAAGTTTTAAATACTAAAAAGATATTGATAACTAAACATAAGTAAAGAACAAGAATTAATATTGCACCGAAAACCCATACGAATTAAGAAGGTTGTAAAACAAATCTGGAATAAAAGCTGCTTTGCAAAACCCTTATAAGCTTGCCTTATATAGAAAAAAAAATGAAAATTTTCAAAAAAAATGAAATTCAAAAATTTTAAAATTATATATTTTTGAATTTCAAACCAAGTAAAAAAAAGTTTTAAATACTAAAAAGATATTGATAAGATATATTTTGTTATTTTAAACAATTATATAAATATAAGATTTGAAATTTAAAAGTTATTAATAAAAGTTATTTTGTAAGTGGTTCAATCATAATATAAATAAATAATAAATAAACTCAGAAATTTCTAAAAAAATGGAAAAAAGAATGCAAATAAACTCAAAAAAAAACACCAAGTTAGCTTTTTTATAAAACATTTTTTGTTTCAAAATTATATTATATGATATATAGTATATATATATATATATATAGTATGTGAAATACTGTTGCAGAGATAGTTTAGAAAATAAAGAGTAAAGGATGGGATTTTAAATTTATATTGTGAAATTACTGTTGCAAGGATATTTTAGAAAATAAAAGTAAATGGATTTTCAATTAGGAATTTATACATGCATGATTATATGAAATTCAATTGAATTACATATTTTAAAATAATTATTTTTTTAGTCCCAAAAAGATAATCCATTTTCTATTCTCATACAAATTAAAAAATTAACAATTATTATGGTTAAAAAATAATTTCTATTATACTCATATTAAATAACACATAAATGATTATTATATTGAAATAATAAGTAAAAAGTGACAAGAGTCGTTGAAAATAAAATAAAATTTAATAAGGGTATAATAAACAATTTAAGGATTAACTATAATTAAAAAAATAGACTATATTTTAAAACAAATTATGCAAAAAAAGATGAACTAAATTATGGTTTGGGGATGAAAGAAATATATCAATAGTGAATATTCATTTATAAATAAATTTTATATTTTAAATTCTTTGGCCGAACAATACACGCCAGGGAGTGTTTTTCTTTTTCGTGCACAGGATTTGACTGAAAGACCTTCGGAAAGGATGGTACAAGAAGACCCGAAGCATTTCCTATTATCCGGATTACTGATATGTGGTACACAAAAAATAAACAGCAGTGGCAACTACGTAAATAGCACGTAATTAAGGGGTGCTTCACTTTTGGCAAAGCCAACCTGCCAGCCAAACCTTCTGCCACAGTAAGAACCCTAAGGTGGGACCAACAGTAAGAAGTGGGACCAGCGCATGGTGAGAGAGAGGCTTTCCCTTTATACTATTTGACCAGAGACACATCTTTTAACAGAAATTGCAATGATGGTGGGAGTAAGGAAACCAATCCAAAAAACTAAAACAATGAAGAAAGGAAGTGTAATAAAAACATTCAAGTTGTTGGGATAGAGGAGATGCTAGACATTAGAAACACCAAACAAGAGAAATAGAGAGAGAGGTGGTGGTACCAGCATAGGCTTTTTCTTCTCTCTCTCCCTCTGCCTCTCTTTCTCCCTGTCCTACTTTAAAAAAAGCAAAGACCCCAAAAACCATTCCTTAGATTCTTCTTCTCCACGCCCTTCTCTTTCTTAATTCACATTCTCTCTCTATAATCTTGTTCTGTCAACCTGCCTGCTTGACAATCCTTCTACATGTGCTGGTTCTAACATTTTTGTTTTGTGCTTTGGTTACACATTGACTGGTGAATGTAAGTCTTTGTTTCTACCTCTTGTTTTCTAGCTGCATTTCTGAAATTTCTTCATCTGGGTTTTCAACATTTTGTTTAATCATTAAGGTTTTGTGTTTCCTTTTTATGCTTTTGGGTAAATTTCTTTTGTCTTTATTGTCATTATCAGAAAGTGGACTCTTTTGCTTGGGGGTTGTCGAGGGATTAACAGCTGTCAGATTGTTGGAATTATTTTTTTGCTGACTGTTTTTTTGGTAAAAATTTTGTGGAGATTGATGAAGAATTTGTGGTATGTAGAGATTTGGTAAAGTGGGTTGATATTGTTGAAATGTAGTTCAGAACCAGGAACTTGTTAAACATAAAATTTTCATGAGTAATTCTCTTTGCAAGAATGGATTTACTTAAAAATCCTATGGATTTTGATTTAACTTCTTTATTACTTTGTGAAGGCTTTATTGGGATGGCTTTCCCTTTTTCATCTTTTTTTTTTTTTATTTTTTTATTTTCACTTTTAGTGTTTATTATCACAGCGGCTTGGCAAATTTTGCATTGCTAACATTGGACCACAAGTTATTGCAGATTGATGAACACTTTTTTCTGTGAATAAAGAAGTTAACAATGTGGCTTTTAGTTTGCAATTTAGTTGAAATCTAGTTTTTATTATTTGCATCTATTACCAAAATTCATTACATGCTTACACTAATACATGGAATGCCTTTTAATTTCTTCATTTTTAATTCCCATTTCCTTTCTTCTACTTGATATCAAAATGATACCTTCGTTCTTGGGTTTTGTTTTTTTGTTTCATTTGGGTGATGAGTAACATTGGTTGATCAAGAATGGCAAAACCTTTTGCTTGTCTTCTTAAAACATGCTGCACAACAAGATGTTTTATAAACAGCTGGAGGCTTACTGTGAATTGATTAGATTGAAATTTCATACATTTAGATTGTATAATTTCACTTTTGCATTATGAAAGATCTGATGGTTGAGGTTTCCCTTTTGTTTGGTTTGTGGAAAACAGTGAATTTAATCTGAATCAATGACAAAGATAAGTCCTGAAATAGAAGAAAAGATGCGGATGGAAGTAATTCTTCCAGTTTCTGCTGATGTGAGCTTTGCTTCTAATCAATTTCCAAGGTATAAATTGGGCCCTGACAATCAGATATTGGAAGAGCCCAAAGAGGATACTAAAGGTCCATCCTTAAAGGAGGTTGTTGAACAAGAAACTATGCAGCTGTCAGATCAGCACAAGCGCCTCTCAGTTCGTGATCTTGCTAGTAAATTTGACAAGAATTTGGCTTCTGCTGCTAAGTTAGCTGAGGAGGTTCTCAAACTTTTAACTTTTTTGCTTCTTAGTTATATCATTTATTTATTTTTATTTTAGTTTGTTGTGGATCTATGAACATGTCATTCCAATGGTCAACATGGTTTTCTCCTTAGCTCAATGAGAGCCATGGTTTTTTCCCCTTATTTAATATGTCAGTTTAGCATGTTATAGCCCTAGTCCTAAAAGCATATGGTCTTCTCATAGTGATGAGGATAAATGGCTAAATGATTAGTATTCATCTTTCTTGTCGTTCAGGCAAAGCTTAGAGAGGTGGCTTCTTTGGAAGGACATGTTCTTTTAAAAAAGCTCAGAGATGCATTGGAATCTTTAAGAGGACGTATGGCAGGGCGAAACAAGGAGGATGTAGAGAAAGCTATATCTATGGTTAGCATTTCTTTCCCTTCACTGTTATCTTTCCTCATGCACTAGTTTCTATAGCAGTTTCATTAAACACAATTAATGGGTATCCTCTTGCTCAATAGTTCACTGTAGTCATATTGTAAATAATGCCAAATGCTGTCAACTTATCATTTTCCCCCCTCACCTACAGTTTGAAATTTTAAGTTGAGTGGTTGTTTGACAGAATATCCAAGACTTCCATAAGAATTATCTTGAGCATTTCGATAGTTTTAGTTAAATTTCAACTAAAGGTTAATATCGCCCATGCTTCTAATAATTCTACAACTTCAGTGGGCTTTCACATGAGAGGGCATGTGAGACTTACAAAACCTATTTTTAATCCTCACCTACAAATTTGAGCTTTGACATTGAGTAGAACTTTAACACTCACCTTGAATATGTTGCTATATTTATACATAGAAATCCTTTCCATATGATGAACCTTCCTTGATTATAGGGTGAATTTGGCTGGTTTGATAAATCTGGGTTTGGGTCATCTATCATTTAATCTCACAGCAGTGATATGGCATTGTAGTAGCCTTGCCTTAGTCCAGGTGTCCATGTAAACTAGAGTAATCAAAAATTGGTCTTAGGTCCTATGCTATCTTGTTCTGAGTTAAGGAAAAAATCTCATCTCAAGAATATTAATATGATTTTCTCTGCATCATTCATTTTCAAATGCCTGAAGTTTTCATGTATAGGGAGGCTTAAGGCTAGGTTAATGTTTCTATGAGGCAGCCATATAATGTTGTGTTTTGAAACAATGAGAGTTGGAGAATGCTTGAGGCTCATGGCTTCAAGTTGGCATACTGAAGGAGAGGCATTATTTGTGTGGTCCTTATTTCTGTAGATGCTGGGATTTTAGTTTTCTTTGGGAGGTCAACATAGATATGTTTTAGCATATTGATAGCCATTCTGTTGAATCATTTATTTTCTTTAGATATCACAGATAGGAACATGTCCCCTTTGCTATAGTTGATGGATGACTAGCATTCTTTTATTAGAAAAATATAAGTCATTGAGTGTGGTTGCAAATGGTAACACGTTTGATCTTTTCAATGTGAATATTATGCCTTTATATTAATTAGATTCCTCAGGTAGCTTATAGTTCTTTACTTTTCGCTTTTGTGCCATTAATCTTGATCACTTGGTTATTCTGTGTGCATGTAAGTGTGTGTAGTTAGGCTCACAGAAGCACGTATTTTAACTGAGGGAGAAATTCCTAATGCATGTAAAATGTTGAATGTATTTATGGTCCCTTTTCTGTACTTAGAATGATAATCATCGTCAAATATTACATTTTGCACAGGTGGAGGCTCTAGCAGTTAAATTAACTCAGAAAGAAGGGGAATTAATTCAAGAGAAGTTTGAAGTGAAAAAGCTGGCCAACTTTCTTAAGCAGGTCTGTTAATTATGCTATAACTTTGCTTTATTGGAAAAGAAAGAAATAGAAGGAATGAGTATTGTAAACTAGATTCTTCAATTGAATACTCCTCTGTTAGATATATTATGTAGTTATTCATATTTTTACGTTAATTTCTTGCAAATGTTAATGGAATTATGCATTCAGTATGTTTTGGAGTTCAATATTATTTTTTATAACTATAATCTAAAATATTAATATCTTTTGCGTTAAATGCTCTAATGATATAGAAAAGAAATTTTGGATTGTGTCTATACTGTGGTTCGTCTGTTAAAATAAAATTTCTCTCCAAATAATAATTGCTTTTGGTAACTGCTGCATAATGTCTCATGCGATGACATTCCTAATTATCACCATTCAGTTGGCTAACTTCTGATGCAACTTTTCTTGCCTCCTATTTCATTAGCAAATATGAGCGTTTAATTTTATCTACAGGCTTCTGAAGATGCTAAAAAGTTGGTCAACCAAGAAAAATCTTTTGCTTGTGCTGAAATTGAAAGTGCCAGGGCAGTTGTACAGAGGTTTGGAGAGGCTTTGGAGGAGGAAGAAAAGAATGCTCAGAATTCCAAAAACCATGCTCCTGTGAGTCTTTTTGTTATTGATTTTTATTAATCTTTCCATAATCATTGATTAGGTGACTTTACTTTTTTCTCATTTATAACCAAAAGTGAATGATCTTTGTTCGTATTAATGCACATATCACTTTATCTGATTTAACTTAGCTAATTAAACCTAATACTCAGGAATATGGCTCTGATATGCATCCAATATTTTCTCAATAACTTAAAAATGAGGGAAACGTTATTCTTCATCTGTATTGTGGTAAACTAGAACTTTAGTTGATACTCAATCAAGATAAGATCGAAAGTGATGACCGATGTCAAGAGAGGGAAAAAAATTCCAGACTTTTACCAATACGGTTTCTGAAATTTGAAGTTAATGCTTTTTAAGTAGTGAGGTGGAACTTGTAGATATTATCGAATAGTTAGTCATTTGCTGGGTTAAAATTCATTTTGTTTGTGCTTATACTGGGTATGCATCATACAGAAAGAACTGCAACGGAAATGCATAAAATAAAGCTGTACACTAAATGAAGGGTTCCATAGAAAAGGACTTCGATGGTTACTGTCAAAGTATTATGATCCTTTATTATGGAAGCAGGAAGCTTCAATCTTTATTTATTTATTTATTTTTTCAATTTCTTTGTTAAGAGTTTCACCTTGTCTTCCAGTCCTGCAATATGGTATGCCTTTCAATTATGTGCTGAGATTATCTTTCAATGAAATTGATGCTATGGCAGGATGTGGAGGAACTAATTGAGGAAGTTCAGGAAGCTAGAAGAATTAAATTATTGCATCAGCCAAGCAAGGTACATCATTATTCTTTTCCTAGATTTGTACAGGCTGTTTGAGGATCTGGCTTATTATCCTGTTGTGCAGAGATACATTGGCATCCATATGAGAAAGAGGAAAATTTCACTGAACTAAGTAGACTTCCAAACCTTACATATTTTAACTCATTTAGATTATAGAGGGATGGAAGCAAATCTTGCATATAACAGGGAAAAAGTTTCTTAAATTAATTAATATCCTGTTAAATTTTAATATAGTCATCTAATCAAGTTTAGACTATTTTAATTCATTTAAAAGGAATGCTTTTCTTCTTTTCATATTTCATTTGCTTCTGATCTCTCGCCTTTTGTTTTGTGGTGGGGGAAGAAGCTGTTGTTGGCAAATAATTTGCTTGTGCAATACTTCTTGGTTCTTGTCATCACATTTCCTGAATTCTTCTTCTTCTTCTTCTTCTTCTTCGTCTCTCTCTCTCTCTCTCTACTTTTTCTTTGGGGTTCATACCTTATTTTTCTGAGGAAGTTTATGTGCGAAACTTCGAAGTATTTTTAGTTGTAATGATGTGATGACATCTTTTCTCCTTACTGGTAAATTGCAATTATTATAGGTGATGGACATGGAGCATGAACTTCTTGCACTGAGAAAACAGATTCGGGAGAAATCAATTGTTTCAGTTAAACTTCAGAAGGAGGTTAGTTAAGCTATTTGTGAATATTTATTCCTTAACTTCATTTATTCAGGTTTGCTTCTTTAGGCACATGACTTTGATAACTATTTTCAGTGACTTGATAGGCATGATGTACCTTTCATAACTATTTATTCCTTAACTTCATAAGGCTAGAATACATCTAATTGCATTTCTTCTAATCTTTGGTGAACTATCTTTTTTCTTATACTTTTCCTCAGTCTTAATGCAGTAGTATATATTTCTTGGATATTAGTATGCTATGATTTGTGATTGAAAGACCAAAATTAGCTTTGATAATTTGCTCTTGGACTTGGCTGGATACCAATGATAGGTCTTGGATCTTGATGGGTTTGCACTTATTAAATAAGTAGAGGGCAGAATGTAATAAATTATTAATAGAAAATTATTACATCTGGAACAATTATTCTGCCCAAGCTTTGTGGCATGAAATATTCAAAAAGCTGAATTAGTAGACCTTTTAATTAAAATAAACGATTTCCTCCATCAACTATCTGTGATTTTTAGAACATATTTTTTGCTGATAGGTTGACGTTCCTGGGAATCACATTAAATTTAATGACTTGAGACAGAAATGTTATCTTAGTCAAGATTTTCCCTCAATTTGATAACAAAGATTTTTGAATTCAGAACTTGTTTTATGGAATTAAGCTGAAATTTATGACACTTAGCTGAGACAGCTGGTTAATAATTGACAAATTCATATTTCTCCATTATGTTGCATGCTATAGATGGTGATGTTTGCACGTTTGCAACCCATTTGAAACATGTATGATGTAATTTATGCTTTGGCTGTTGAGCTGGTCAAGCCTTCCCAGAAGTTGAGAGCATATTCTTACTGTATACATAGGCACTCGGTTCTTTCATTAAGTTTTTTGCTTTCTGTATTTCTCTGAATTTTGCCTGTCGCTATTTCCTGACATTTGATGAGCATGTTCAGTTAATCACGCATTGTTATTGTCTTGCATTATTAATGCCCTTATCCTTTCAGCTGGCAAAGAGCAAGAGAGCTGAGGAGAATAGATCCTCTCCATATGCCCTGGATGGTTCTGAAACTCTAGGTTCATGTCTGCAACTTCGTCCTAAATCAGATGTGTCTGCACCACCGCTTTCAAAGTGTTCAATTCAGTGGTATCGTGTATCATCTGATGGCAGCCAAAAAGAAGTTATTTCAGGTATTCTTACGTTCGTAGCTTTTTAAAAAAATTTGTCCTCTTGGCCATAAAATATCATAACTTACACAGCCTCTGATTAAACTAATCTCAGTTCAATAAGGTCAAAGGCTATATTTTCAGAAAAGACACTTCTAATGGTTTTGTATGGTTTTTTTTTTTTTTTTTTTTTTTTTTTTTTTTTTTTTTTTTTTTTTTTTTTTTTTTTTTTTTTTTTTTTTTTTTTTGTTGTGAAATAATGGATTCATGTTAAGGACGCGCTTCCTGAAACATAGTGCTTTCTTGGCAAATACTCAATACTCCCTTTGTCCACAAACAATAATCCTTATTTCCTTTTTGCGCAACATTGTTTTGCCAATAATATCCTCCAATGATCCTCATTGATTTTTGTGCTAGTTTTTTCGCTAAATATTAAATAATATATGAGGGTAAAGTTGTTCTTCAAATAAATTTTCTCAATCTCCATGCCAAAATGAAAGACTATAATTTGTGGATGGAGAGAGTATTCAAGTTTGTTGCTTGTTTTGGAATTCACTATAGGATAAGTGTAGTCCAGATTATGCTTTAGGCTTTAACAGCAAAAGTTTCCTCACAGCATTTTCTGAAAACTCCTTCCACTCCAGCAACCCCCATGCCGTCAATTATGTCTCTTGTCAGTCCAAATGGAACCTGCCAAAGTTGGTCCAAAGCAGGTGACAGCAATAAGAGTAGACATCAAAGCTTTATCAACAAACTAAACAAAGCTAAAAGGGAAACAAATCCACTCTGCTGTCTTGAGCATCAAGCCTTGTTCAAAAGCAACACCAAGATCTATGTGAACAACTTCTGCTTTGGTTTAATCAATCAAGATATCCATGGCATGTCTGTCGCCAAGGCCGACAATATAACCCACCTGAAAGTTAAACCAAAATTTACCAACAATGGCAATATCCTAGCATGAAATCTAAGTTACTTCGCTAAAAAATTGCTGCATATAAGGCTATTCCACTTAAGAATATTATCAAAATTAGCTTTCCAGTAAACTTCTCTATCTCTTCAAGTCTTTAATCTGCATGCATGAAATACAGTGTAGCTGTTCATTTTAAGACAACAACATTGCATAGCATGTGTAATACTGTTGAAGTCATTTTGCTGAAAATAGAATGAAAACAAAGATCCTTTTGTTTTTAATATAAGTTTATTTTTGGAGAGGGGGAAAAACAGATTGAGAAAGAGGAAATAGGCTTAGAAGAGAGCAAGTAGGAGATGACAAGAAATAAAATTTGTTTGGAAAGAAGGATGATACTAGGAATAATTCCAAAGAAAAGGAAGAATATTCTGACCATTGAACTTGCAGCCACACCATGTGTATACGCAAGTCTCTTCTCAAACCAGTCAGCTGGTTGCAAGAATCTCTCTAGGAAAAAGTGATGCATGAAGAGATGAAGATAGAAAGAAATGTGATAGATTTAAAGAGAGAGAGAGAGAGAGAGAGAGAGAATCACTTGAGAGTAAAAATAAAAGTAAAATGAGAAAAGGTGTCAGCTATATGTTCATTTTTCTTTCTAGTGGGTTTCCAAATGTATTTGTTAGTAATATTTGTCAAACTTAGAGTCCTATAACATTGCAAATCTTATGAAGGACTTACTTAAGGCCAATGCACAATAGAATATTGATCTGCTTTTTGTTGAAAATGAAATGCATTTAATCCCATGGATAGTAATATCGAATATGATTTGTTTTAAAATCTTGCAAACTTCATTGCTCTAAAAATACGTACTTTGACTTTTAGCTGTTTGCCAACTCCATGTTCTCCAACATGCATGTGCACATGCACAAGAAAAAGGGCATGTATTGAAAAAATTTATGGTTTTGGGAAGTACTTTTCTGTGATTTTATTTGGACTAAAACTTATTTTGCATCTTGGCATTGGCTTGGTTAAGTTATGTACATCAACTAGTTTTAAGGGCTGAAAATCCAAATCCTATATTATACTCCAATGATGACATACGCAGCATACTTTCTCTAGTTAAACAAGTGTCATTTGTTATTCTATTTTTAATTTACTGCAATTTTCATCTCATTGGATTCCAGAAAATCCAGAACTGAATTTTTATTTCCACGAACTTTTTAGATTTGTTATCTTGCATCCAGCTCTATCTCTTGTGATTTAATTTTTGATTCAACAGGTGCCAATAAATGCATTTATGCTCCTGAACCGCTTGATGTTGGACGGATATTGCAAGCAGAAATCATTTCAGATGGTCATAAAGCCAGTGTGACGACTGATGGTCCCATTGAAACAGGTTAGTGTTGACAACAAAATATGAATTGTGTTAATATCCATATTTGCAATTTTTTTTTTATTTTTTTCAACTATTTTCTTATAGTCTGAACGAGATTGCAAAAATTAGGTTCCTCCAATACTTTTGTGCTTCCTACGCTATAAAAATAAATAGAGAACATGAGAAGAATGCTCATAAAATTGCTTTCAACAGCTGCAGGATTGGGAAGCTATGTAGAGACACTTTTGCGAAAATCTAGCTCGGAATTTAATGTATGTAGCTCCATGCTCGTTGTTTCTATGGTTAGACTTTAATTTGTGTATGCATGCACAAAGCACACAGATAACATCAACATCAATATTCATTACACTTAAAATTTTGATCTTTACATGTTCAGACTTTATACGTGGTATGTGATTGAATCATAAGCAATCATGCTAATCACGGTTTTATATATTTTTTGGCACAACTATGCCTCAAACAAGTTTTTGGAATTGGGATCTTGTTGATCTCTGTTCATTACATTTGAATAAATACCCATTTAAATTTAGGCTATCCTTATCTCCCCTTTTTCTTCTTCCTCCCCAATCTGTTCTTTTTATCTTCTTTTTCGTTATGAATTGGATCCCGTCTTTAGGGTGCAACAGAAAGTTTGATTCCAGAATCTGCTGTAAACTATTCCAGTTGATTTTAGAGATTATGGAGAAAATTGTTTATTGATTTCTGTATATTCAATGACATCAATTCATCCTATTTATATACTAGTATACAATTCTAAATAGGAAAACACATCTAATTCTAAGTAGGAAAAATAGATGAGGCAAGAATAAATTTCTTCTAATTAGTCTATACACAAGTCAACATTCCCCCTCAAGTTGGTGCATAGATATTGTACATGTCCAACTTGCAAACCAAATTATGGAACTGTTTGCTATTAAGCCTTTTAATAAGAACATTTGCAATCTGATTCTCTGAAGTCACATGAGTAAGTTTCAAAACACCTTGGATGATTTTTTCTTTTATAAAACGTCTATCAATCTCTATTTGCTTTGTCCAATCATGCTGAATTGGATTTTGGGCAATACTAATGGCGGCCTTGTTCGCAAAACAAAGTTGAATCTTCTCCTTTGAACATTTGCAATTCTTCCATTATCTTCCTTAGCCATAACAGTTCACGGACCCCTTGAGCCATGGCTCTATATTCCACTTCTGCAATCGAACGTGCCACTACAGTCTGCTTTTTACTTCTTCAAGTAACTAAGTTTCCTCCAACAAAGGTACAATAACTAGAAATTGACCTACTATCATTTGGAGATCTAGCCCAATCAGCATTAGAAAAGGCTTCAATTTTTAGCTGAACCTGCTTAGAGATAAGTAGACCTCTTCCAGGCGCAGACGTTAGATATCTTAAAATGCGAAAGACAGCGTCAAGATGAGAACTACGTGGATCATGCATATATTGACTAACTAGACTTACAACATATGCTATATCAGGCCTAATATGTGAGAGACAAATCAATCTGCCTACCAATCTCTGATATTGACCCAAGTCAACCGATTCTCCCATTACTGCTTGCAATTTGTGATTAATTTCAATGGCAGAATCAGCTGGTTTAGAACCCAACATGCCAAAACCCAACATGCCAGTTTCTTTTAAGAGATCCATGATATATTTCCTTTGAGAGAGAAAGATCCCTTTATCCGATCTAGCAACTTCTATACCCAGAAAGTATCTCAGACTCCCTAAGTCATCTCAAACTCCTAAGCCAACATTTCCTTTGAGAGAGAAAGATCCCTTTATCCGATCTAGCAACTTCTATACCCAGAAAGTATCTCAGACTCCCTAAGTCATCTCAAACTCCTAAGCCAACAACTTTTTTAAGCGAGCAATCTCTTCTTCATCATCTCTAGTCACAACCATATCATCAACATAGACAATTAATAAAGTGATCTTACTATTACAATGTTTGATAAACAAGCTATGATCAACATTACTTTGAGAATACCCAAAGGAAATCATGGCCTTACTGAATCTATCGAACCATGCTCTAGGTGATTGTTTCAACCCATACAATGCCTTCTTCAATCTACAAATCTTACCTTTGGTTTTCTCATTATCAAAGCCTGGAGGAATAGCCATGTATACTTCTTTTAGATCACCATGCAAAAAAGCATTTTTGACATCAAATTAATGCAAGCCCCATTCCAAGTTGGTTGCACAGGTCAACATGACTATAATGGTGTTCATCTTTGCAACTGGAACAAAAGTCTCCTGATTGCTCAATCCATAGGTCTGAGTAAATCTCTTTGCTACCAATCTGGCTTTGTATCTTTCAACTGTGCCATCTGCATTGTGTTTTATCGTGAATACCCATTTGCATCCACTGGTTTCTTCCCTAATGAAGGGGTAACAAGTTCCCAAGTTTCATTCTTTGCCAAATCTTTCATCTCCTCCACCATTGTTGCTTTCCATTTTGGATCCTGATATGCTTCCTACCAATTCTGTGGAATAGAAGAAACAGACAACACAAAGGCTCTATAGGAAGGTGATAAAGAGTCGTAATAAACAAATTGGGATATAGGATGTTTGGTACAAGTTCTAACCCCCTTTTCTGAGAGCAACGGGAAGATCGACATTAACAACTATAGGGTCAGAGTCAGAAATATCAACAGAAGGAATTGCATCAGAATTAGAACTCGGAGTTATAGAGGACTCACCACACAGATTTTCAAGATCTGATTGCAAAGATGACGATTGACCAGGTGTATCATGTGTGATGACATGAACCTTCTCTCTTCGACTGTGCCTCTTTAAATTTGGCCTATCAAGTCTACCCTTTTTAGGTTCTCGCTCATCACTAGTGCTTATATTCACAAATTGTTCAGGAACAGATATTGATATAGGAGCTAATGGGGACTCCTCTTCTAACCTAATCTTCCCATGAAGAGGAGTTTGGGAGAAATAAGGCTCAGACTTCTAAAGGTCACATCCATACTTGCAAAGCATTTGCAGGAAGGGGGATGATAACACTTATACCCCTTTTGAGTAGCAGAGTAACCAACAAACACACATTTCAGAGCTCTAGGTTCCAACTTGCCTCTATGCCTGTGATGAACAAAACAAACACAACCAAATACTTTTGGAGGAACAATATATGAGGTACTACCTTGTAAAGCAACTATAGGACTTTTGAAATTGAGTGTTCATTAGGACTTTTGAAATTGGAGTGTTCTAGAGGCATTCTATTAATTAAGATAAGCTGCAGGAAGCATGCATACTTTTGAAATTGAGTGTTCTAAGAGGCATTCTATTAATAAGATAAGCTGCAGAGAGCACTGCATCTCCCCAATAAGGCTTGGGAACATTCATGGTGAATAAAAGGGATCTAGCTACCTCAAGTAGATGCCTATTTTTCCTCTCAGACAGCCCATTTTGAGCACTAGTATTCACATAGTTAGTTTGATGTATGATTCTATGAGAGTCTAAGTAAGCCTGAAACATGCTATTCACATACTCAGTTCCGTTATTAGTTCTCAAAATTTTAACCTTCATTAAATTATGTACTAATCATATTATGAAAAGATTTAAAGCAAGATTTATAGCTCTTTTCCAGAAGATATAAGCCATCATGCAATCTACCAAAATCAGTCGTTTTCCCTGTTCTCAGATCCTTCAAAACACAATGAGTAGAAAAAAAATTCAACTTTGCAATTCAGGGCTTTTGTAATAGCATTGACAAAAAGGTTTACAGGAAAACTGGGTATATGAAGGACATAAGTTAAATCAATGGCCGGTGTACACTTAATAGAACCTGTGCCAATAGGTGCAAAAGAACCATTTGCAATGCGAACAGATTCTTTGCCAAAACAAGATGAATAGGTTATGAATTTATCAGAAGAGCCTATCATATGTTTGTTTGCTCTTGAATCTATAACCCACGAGTCATCATCAATAGAATTAGCAAGAAGGGCCATACTTGATTGCACAAAATTGGAAGAAGCGGAGGTGGATGAAGACTCGAATTTTGACAAAAGACGCTTTAGTGATTGTACCTCTTCAATAGAGAAACTCTCAGCAGATGATGCTTCAGGTACTACTACTTTTTCAGCTTGGTGTGCAACAAGTCTAGAGGAACTCATCCTTTTACCACCACGACCCCTAGTTGGTCGTCCATGCAATTTCCAACATGATTCTTTAGTATGTCTTGGCTTTCCAAAGTAATCACACACTAACTGGTCTTTATTGGAAGAAATTTGAGGATTTTGTGCAGGCTGAGAAGCATGAAGTCCGGATTTCTCAACAAAAGCAATAGTAAGCACGACAATTCTCTGGCTTTCTTCATGTTGAACATAGGAATATGTCTGTTGCAACGAAGGCATAGGGTCTTTTCCCAAGATTTGAATCAATATTCAGTGTTCAAACTTGTAAGAAAATCATATATACACCCCTTCTCGACTTTCCTCTGATATACCACATCAGCCTCACATGGGATGATAATCTTCATAGTAATCAAGTTTCTACCACAAACTATTTAATTCAGTATAATATTGATCAATGGTCATCTCACCTTTGCTTTGTTTCGAACTTCATATACTTGTGCATCATTCCTATGTTGAGAATAAGTTTGGGAAACAATCTTCCAAATTATTTCTACAGCATCCAGCATCAAATATCCACTAGAAATCTGAAGTTGCATGGAATTAATAAGCCAAGACATGACGAGAATTTTCAGAATCCCATTTATCAAACATTGGACTGGTTGTTTCAGGTTGGATTTTAGTTCCAATAAGGTATCCCTGAAGTCCTCTAGCTTTAATAAATAAGAGACAAGACCTTGACCAAGCAAGGAAATTAGTGCCATCAAGCTTTATGGGACTGATTTGCAAAGAGATTATCATTAGAAAAACTGGATTTGATTTTAGTGGTTTCATTATTTTCACCGGTCTTTTTTATATCACCTATGTTCAACTAAACAAAAGGAGAGGAGTCAAAAAAGTTGAAAGAAACA
This sequence comes from Jatropha curcas, assembly GCF_014843425.1. Next base: position 269,726 of record NW_023591398.1, on the reverse strand, counting down.
GTAGGTTGTTGTTCAAATAAAAAGGGATTAACTGAAACCTGAACGAAAGTCAACTTTGGAGCCTGAAATAGAATCGCCGGAGTGAGGGAAGTCGATCGGAAGAAGTCGCGTCAAGACCAGTTGCCAGAAATAGGTGCCATGCGCCGGCGCGTGGAAGAGAGGCCGGATATTACTTCAGGCATGTGAGATCACACGCTTGGTCAGACGATCACCGGATTTTGATGAGTGAGTCGCCGGCAGCTGGGCTTCTTTCTAGGGGTGTTGTACTTCACCTCCACCCAAAAACCCTTTAATAGCACAAATACGATCCGGTGCCCTGCGCCCTGAAAACTCAGTTTCTACAACTTCCGAATCAAGCTCTGTTACCAAGTTGATTTTTAGAGATTATGGAGAAAATTGTTTATTGATTTCTGTATATTCAATGACATCAACACATCCTATTTAATACAAGTATACAATTCTAAATAGGAAGACAAATCTAATTTTCAATAGGAAAATAGACAAGGCAAGAATAAATTTCTCCTAATTAGTCTATACCCAAGTCAACAATCCCCACTTCATTTTTCTATTTGTTTTCCATCAATATGTGAATGCTAGTGGTAGCAAATTATGATATTTTTATTTTTATTACAATAAATAATCCTCTTTTCACCCTTGCGAAGTGGAAAGTTTCATATGCTGGAAACACTCTTTATAATATACTTTCCAAATTAAATTGATTTAGTCTTAACAACATCGTAGATTTTAAATTTTTGCCTAGTTCTGGAGGGTATTATGTTCAACTTAGTCAGAATGCTTAGATTAGAAATGTTATGGCTTTCGATTCTGACACCATTACAAATCCACCTTTGTCATAACAATCACTACACCACCTCCATCTTTGTCATAACAACCACTACACCTTTGCATTCAACATCTAAACACAACTGCCATACTGCATGTTTATCTACCAATATTTTTAACAGCCCCGTAATTGATGGTAACACCACCATCTTTAACAACTTTTTAGGGTGAGCAGTGCCTTACCATCTTATCTTGTGGTTGCCACTATTAAAGACGCTAGATTTGCAGTTTGTACCTTTTGAATAATTAGTCCATTTTCAACTTTTCAAGAATGACTCTAGTTTTCTACTTTCTATCTCAGAATCCAAGTATCAATTTTGTTTGCCTCAGACTAATTAGTTAGCTCATTTTCAAGGATCTAATTCTGGAGGACTTCATCAATATGATTTTATTATCTTGTACAAAACTCTTTAATGAGAGTGTTAATTATTTTGGGATACACTCTAAGTTGGGGTGCTGCAGGTTACCAGGTTCCTAGAACCATAACTTATTGCCAGGTTCCAAATGTAATTGGAAGAATGTTGACATTTGGCTATATGTTTTGCCATGTTTTCTAATTGTCACAGGCAAATACTTCCTTCCCTAAGAAACAAAAACTTATTGTTAATTTGATTGTCTGATTATTGTTTACTGAAAGCTTTTCCAAGCTTACATTTCTTATGATGTGGAGTAAAAACAAATTGTTGCAAGTTCTCTTGTAGGGTGACTAAGTTAATTGACTTGTCAAAAAAAGAGAAAAAGGAAAAAAGGAAAGATTTATTTGAAGTTTAAGTTTCAAAGTATTAAGCATTTTTGAACTGGTTTTGACGGACAATATTATATCACCATTTCTAAACAGTGTTCATTCAGGTTTTTGTGATGGTTTATTAATTGGTTACTAAGAAAGTTGTAACATCTTTTGACTGCTATTTTTCTTTGCTCGATTGCTGCCATCTGTGTTTTTGAATGTTAGCACCCCCATGGTACAATTTTTGGTTCATGTAAAAGTTATGGGGTTGTTTCACCTAAATCTACAATCTTGACCTTTGCATCATGAACCTGGGCTTCATGGATGTGGTTCTTTGTGTCAGCAATTATCTTTGACCTGATTGCAGTTACTAGAGTGCACAGTTGCCATGTCTTTCCTTCTTTTTGACTCTTCCTGAAATTTTATTTATCTATCATTTGTTTCATGAAAGATTCCGTGCTTCTTACTTAATTGGGTAATTTGATATTGTGCTATATAGGTAGTTATTTCTCAAATGAATGGACAAGATAATCCATCACATTCGGTTCATATATTTAACGTGGGAAAAATGAGGATAAAGCTTTGCAGAGGGTGGATTACAAAGGCTCGAGATATTTATTCCGCATCTATGCAGGTAACTGTTTTGCTTGGACTAATACTTGTGTAAAATGGAGGTGATTGACAAGCTAAGAATTTTATGGGTACATTGAACATTGAATAAATTTGAGTTTGTTAAGTGTCAATTTGAATTGGACAGTCTTTTGGTCCTTGACTAAGAAAAGTTTTGATGGCTGCTTTGCTTTAAGGCTCCTTCACCCCACTTTTTTTTTTCCTTCATTTTTTCTCCTTCGTCCGCTGAACTGGGTGAACTGGCTATCTTTTAGTTGAAGGTTTAATGATCTCCTGATTGAGAGGAAAAAAAAAGAGAAAGAAATATGTGCTTATTTCCTTCAGTCTTGAAATTAACGTGGTTAGTTTATTTTATCAGCATAATTTCCCCAATAAGAATTCCTTACACGTACACTTTTCTGACCTACAGTTATGTGGGGTTCGAGCTGATTGCAATACCGCAGCAAAGGCATTGTTTTGGCAACCGAGGAAAGGCCTTTCATTTGTGTTGACATTTGAATCAGAACGAGAAAGGAATGCAGCGATAATGCTTGCCAGGAAATATGCTCATGATTGCAATGTGAGTGATAATTTTCTGAACTTCTTATATGGTGAGATGACTTTGTTAAGCATGAAAAGTTTTGTCTGTGTTCATGCATCTTACTAAGGTAGATCAAAAGAACGTTATCAAATATTTTGCTAAAAACTCTCCTCCTCAAATATTTTGGAAAAGTATGAGACATTTGTTGAAGCTTTTCAAATGGACTTTCCTTTTCCTTTCTTTTATTGTTATTATTTTTATTTTTTATTTTGTCTACAGCTAATGTTTATGAAGGTTATGAATTTGTAACACAAATAAGCTATAAATTATGGAAAAGATACTCTAATCAGTAACCTTTCTTTTTAAGGTTTATCACTTTTTTTTTTCTCTCTTTTTCAAATTAAGATTTTTTAACCTATAAAATGGTGCAATGGCAGGTCATGCTTGGTGGACCAGATGATCAAGTATAGAACTAAATATAAACTAACAAAGCGAGTATAATCAGGTTTTGATAGTGAGTGAATGTATGTGTGTGTGTTTGCCATGGTGAAGAAGAAAGAATATGCACCTTTCTTATTGTATTTTGGGCTTCCACTAATCTAGTTGCTCATCTTAGGCATAGTTTTTTAAATTTGCCTAATTGTATGCTGTAAAAAATTCTTCATTTTAATTGATTGGTTCTTTTGTGCCTGATTTGCATAAGAAAACACCTTTCTGTATTAATTTTTTTTCCACGTACTACACAAAAAAATAAAAAAGCCAGCTAATGGTGTGCTTGGTAACAATTTAATCAGACTATTAAACAATGGGTCTGTACAGCATAATTAGTTGTTTTATTAGTTGTTTTAATAGCTTTGGTAGCTAAGCTGTTAGGTGTTAATAAGTTTAGTTATTTGAGTAATTATTTATAAATCGCTAAAAACTAAATATTGCAAGGATTAATTTTTTATAAAATACTACTTTAAATTAAGTCTAAACGTTAATATGGTTGAAATGCTATGTTATTATTTAACGCTAAAAACTATTAGAAAAATTGTTGTCAACGAAACCAATGTAGATTAGGAATTTCCAATGGCTTCTATATGGAATTCTCTTTTGGCTCTATCGACGGCGATCTCTCTCCTTGGCTGCCTCTTCCCCACTCTCTGCTTTCGCTGCTTCATTGCCCCCTCCTTCAGTTCTATATGTAAATGCTGCCTTTCTCTCACCTTTTTCTCTATTTCTATTGGTGACTTTTTTTTTATCATCTTCCCTCGCTCCACTGTTATTAGACATGTATAATTTCACACTAGCTTCAATTTTTTTTTTTTCCAAAATATATTGAAGATTAGTTTTTTATAAAATGCTAAAAACTAATCGTTATATTGGTTAAGGCTGTGTTTGGTAATAGTTTTTTTAGGTAGCTTTTAGCGTTTGACCGGTCGAAAATTTAAATGCTATTTTTTATAGTGTTTGGTAACATAGCGTTTCAACTAGCTTTTAGGGTTAAGGTAGTATTTTATGAAAAGTTAACGCGTGCGTTTTAATTAACTCTTAGAAATTAAGATAGTGTTTTATAAAAAGTTAAATGAATGTAATGTTTAGCTTTTACTGTTTTATGAAAACTACTCAAACAGTTAACAGCTAAAAGTTACTAAAACAGTTAACAGTTGTCATAACAGTTAATTTTACTGAACAGATCTTAATTTTTTATAAAACGATATCTTAACCTTTAAAAATTAGTTTAAATGTTATATTATCAAACAAATATTAAAAAAAAAATATTGATGAATACTGCCATAATCATAATTAATTTGCTTTAAAGTGGAAAAATAAAGTTCAACTTTGTTTCAAACTGGTGCAATTGAATATTGATTTCGGTTTATTTTGCTTTAATGATTTTCACAACGAATCAAATTTACCAACCAATGAACAATTCTATCCAAACTCGGAGAATATCTTCCTTCCCAAAACTTTTATAATGCTCCGTAGAATGGGTGATCAGTTTGGTTTGGACGCTTTATCTGAACTAAACCTACATGGTGGGATTATGGGGAAAAAAAAGAATCAAACCATGAAAAGTGTTTAACCGAACTAAATCAATAAATGTGATTTAGTTTGGTTTGATTCGATTTGGTGATTTGTGGCAATTTTTGAAAAAAGAAATTCAACTTCGAATGTAATAAAAAATTTTCAAATACCCATAGGGCCTATTCGGTAAAATTAGCTATTTGATAACCTTGAGCTGTTTTAGTAGTATTTAGTTGGTAGTTATTTGAAACTTTACTTTAAAGGCTAATTTAAATATTATGTTACTGAACACTATAAAAAAAAAATACTAATGCTGAACACTGCTGTCTGAAGATCAAAAGTAAAAAACAATTAACCAAAAGACAAACTGTAAAAAGTATTAAATTAAATAGAAAAACTACAATTATATAAAAATGTTATACTGTTGAAATATACTACGAATAATAGTATGGAAAACCCCAAACTTCAATTTTCATTCTTTTCTGGATCCTCCTAAATACTTAAACTTGATCACATAGTTTCTACTAATCAAAGTTTCTCATGTCCATATGGAGCCCTCTTGGTTGATTATTATTCTTTATTTTTTTGTAGGTTTTTTTAATTTTTCTTATATAATTAAACATGCAATATTTAATAAAAAATAAGTTAAGTTTAATAATTTTAGTTCTTATAACTTAATAACAAATAAGTTACTTTTGAAAATAAGATAGCATTCCTCCACTGAGGACTTTTTTTTTCCTATTATTTATTTATTTTAGTTAATGATTATCAAGTGAACTTTTTTATCTGCTTTTTTCAATAATTTTAGTTATTATTAATTACAAAATAAGTTATAATTTGGCTCACTACACTAAAAAAAAAAAACGCCATTTAGCGATCGATGCGAAGTAAATTAGCAACGAACTAGTGACTGCACAGATCCGTCGCACAAAGACTTGTCACTAAGAAGTCAGCGACCAATTTATGAATCTGTCTGTAGACGCTCAAATTTTGCCTCTAATGGCTCAGTGATTATAACTTATTTTCAACATAAGATTGGAGTGGGATTCTCGATCGTCCCGATTTTCGAACCAATGGTCCGTAGCTGAGATAATGCACGTGTTTGACCATTTTTATTTTTTCGGATAATCGGGCATTTCGCAATGAAATTGGGCCTAGAAGCGCTTTGGGCTCACCTGGTGCACTTTTCGGTGCATCGCTTCGTTTTGCGTGCCATTCGGTCTAAATTTGGAAAAATTAGCCCGGCTCGATTGTGGGGCCCATCAGTGGAATTTTGCCACATAAACCCTATAATGGGGCAACACTACCCATTTGCCTATAAATAGGCCTTGGATTCAGTAAGGAGGACTTTTGGCAAAAAACTTAAGGAACTCTTTCATTTTGGAAACTCAACCCAAATCAAAGGAAAAACTTGTGTTTTCCACTTTGATCTAGGTTGTTATTCATTCATTTGTGATTACAAAATCCTTAAGTATTGATTAAAAGTCCATAAACACGTTCATCTAGATCTTAAACTCGGATCTTTGATCCAAGGACTCAACTTTTAGGGTTTTTGCATTCAATCTCTCAAAAATCTTTGGAAATCTCCAAAAGATAAATTTTGAGAGCCATTAATCTCTTTCTCCACCTCTTTTTCTTTTTATTTTGGTGCTAAATCACCATTCTTAAGTTTGGTTGTGAGGGAAACCCAGGATCAACCCAAAAAAGGACTGTCTGCATTGAAGTGGTGCACAAAGAATAGTAATGGTACAAGCCACTACATGTGGCGTTCGCCACAAGCAAGTGGCATGCACCACTTCTTCACAGACACGCTTCTGAGGCTCTATTTTCACTCTGTGGCCACCTGATCAGGGTAAGTACCTAAAGTCACTACGTGTGGCGCACGCCCCTTCCAAGTGGCGCACGCCACTTCTCCTGTGGCATGCGAAACTTCAGTTCAAAGATCCAGAACAGTAAAAATCAATAAAATGGACCCGATTCAGAGATCCAGTGGTAAAACACCGGACTTTATCTGTCTAGAATGCCTTTTTAACCACAAATGGATTGGATTAGTACTAATAAACAAGGTTTGGAGTAGCGATGGGTGTATTTGTTCATTAGTCATGATAAATATCAAGATCTTGAACTCTAATCTTGTCTTAATCTTTAAATTTCTTGTATTTAAGTATTTGTCATTTATTTTTTATGCACTCTTCATTTTCTGCCTTTAAATTCCTGCTCTTTTATTTATTACTTTATAGTTTTTATGCTAACCCATTAGATGTTAACTATGAACTAAACATGCATCATACGTTCATTTGTTGAGTGGTTGAATGTGTTTATGATTTTGTGGATGGGTTATGTTCCTGTAAATTTTATTTGGGTATTGTGTTTATTTCTCATGGATGGTTCTTTATTGCTTTTGGTTTACTAAATTAGCCAAATGTAAAGTACCCAAAATGGGTCCTATTATCGCTTGATTGTAATAAATTAGTTTGGTTGGGAAATTTTAATGGGATCCAAGTAGATTGTATTCTTAGGTTATGGTTTGCAACTCTTTTCTCCTTCCTCCTTTCTTATGGATGATTTAATTTTATGTCTAATATATGCGATTATTTGCATGTTTGACATTTCTTTAAAAATGTCATTAAAACCATTTTTGCATCTCAATTTTAGTTAATCTTATTATTAAATCATTATGACAATTAGGAGGTTGGTTTAAACTAGGCGATTTGAGTGCCTAACACCTTCCTAAAATCATACCTAACCCCCTTACTCAGTCTCTGGTTCAAAATCGAGTTAGTCGATTTTAAAGAATCGACTAATTTGAGAAGTTTCCCTAAAGAGGATTTCAAAAAATCGACTAATTTGAGAAGTTCCCTAAAGAGAGTGACGACTCCAAAATAAAGCTCTTACCAAAGTAAGAGAATTTTTTTCTGAGGATCAATGAATGAGTCTATTAACGAAAACCAATTTGTTAAATAAAATTAACCAAGCCCGTTTCATTTTTTTTATGGAAAAATAAGCAATCCTTAGTCTTGCGACTTCACTAGAGATCGAACCTAGAGTCTCTGGTTTTCGGTTTTGGGTTCAAGTAAGCAGTTGACTCCAAATGTTGTCCACTTATTTACAATCATTAATTTTTTTCTGAGGATCAATGAATGAGTCTATTAACGAAAACCAATTTGTTAAATAAAATTAACCAAGCCCGTTTCATTTTTTTTATGGAAAAATAAGCAATCCTTAGTCTTGCGACTTCACTAGAGATCGAACCTAGAGTCTCTGGTTTTCGGTTTTGGGTTCAAGTAAGCAGTTGACTCCAAATGTTGTCCACTTATTTACAATCATTAATAATATTATTAACTTTAAATTGAGTTTACTTTTTGTACACATATAATTGTCATTCATACATTTGTCTCTTCTCAATCTCATTTCTACCTTAAACCCTAAATGTGATATTAGGGGTTGTGATCCTTTCACTCTACTCGACTGTTGGGATCCGCCACTAATATACACTACCCATAAGTTTTGTACCATTTGGTATATCAAAAGAATTGTCACAATCCGTTATCACCATTTACTTAGACCCAAAGATAAATGGGAGGAAATAACCAATTCTCGTTTATGGAATCCAAGACCTATTAAACCCAACCAAAGCTCATGTACACGGCCCTAATTCCTTCCATTAGGGTTACCATAATAAATAAATGATATGTCATTCATACCGATAAATGTGAGAGGCATCAGTCCAAAAATCCCATGATGGTTTATGGGGTCAACCAATATGTCTTAGGGTTTTAGAAAGACCTTTGACCTTGAATCGTGTGTGGGAGATATAAGGGTGTAGATCATGCATTTCTCAACTCCCATCCCCCTTTGGTTGTTATATATTTATGCTATGTTGTCATCTTTTCTCATTCATCATTTAACTTATTTTATTGTAGCCATAAAGAAATATTCTATCATGGCTCGTTCTCATCGTTTGAAGCACCAAAGGGTGAAGGACTTAAGAGAAGTACTAGAAGCAAAACGAGCCAGAAGAGCTCTTTCAAATGTTGATTACAAGGGCGAAGTTCAAATGCCTACGAGGGAAGCTCCTCTGATTCTGGCAGCAACTAAAGAAGACCTATTAGAGGAGGCTCATCAACTCTTGCTTGAAATTAAGCAAGCTTAACTCGAGGCTATGACCTTCTTCTAAGATGTGGAGGCGCGTTTCATGCTCATACGCAATACCGCCAACCACCTTGTGGAAATTGGACATTTCACTTTGGAGGACGCCAAGCCTTATCAAACTTCTTAGACCTTTAAGTTTCAAAAGGCTGTAAATATTTTGTTAGGGCCAAAAGTTTATCATTATAAAAAGTCAAATTTTGAAAAAGTAATGAAAGTTAGTCTATTTTGAGCCAAATATTGTAAATGCCAAAAGAAGAAGAAAAAAAATCTCAAATAAAGAACCCTGTTCGAGTATCTACTTGCTCGAGGCAAAAAGAAAGGGATACAAAAGAATAAGAAAATAAAGGTTATTATAAATATTTGGCTATAAAATAGGGCACGTTTTGATCTTATCAATTCTCGAGAGCTCTTCCCTAATCCTCGTCTCGTACAATTGTGATCAAGCTATGGTGGAATATAACATTAGTTGCATTTCACGATGACGTGTTGTATGATCGCATTTTTATATGTCATATCATATTCATGCATTCATGCATACATGTATCATGCCGTGTTTTCTAACACCTGTTTTGTATAGTCAAGATAGAGCCGAGAAGAGAGAAAGCTCCGCAAGAGATCAACTGGTTGAGGACAAATAGTCGATTGGTTAGAGTTGAAGAACCTTCAATCCCTTCTGACCTTCCTGATTTTGTTTCTGTTAGTTCTTTGGGCTCCCATTTTGAATTGAGAACTCCTCGGTTCAAGCCAATCTATTATCTCCTACTATTGCTTCCGCTTTTGCTTCTACACATATTGATATTATGGGTGAAAGTAAAGTCCCCATATCAGAAATTGAAAAATTGGTTGAGAAGATGGTGGTTGCCTGTTTAGAAAAGCTTTTACGGTTTGACAAAAGTGAAGACCATGTGGTGATAGAGGACGATGAAGCTAAAGGTGAGTCAGAAAGGAAGAGCATGTAGATGACACATGGTAGGATGAGGAATTCTTTGCCAAGAAAGTGACCACCAAGAAGGCCGAGTCTGAGCTGGTCATCTCTGAGAAGTTTGATAAGCTGGACAAGAAGTTAGAGAAGCTCCGTTTCTTCATGAAGTCAAAAGGAATGGATCAATATGTCCATATGGACGGCGATGAGAATGAAGAGCTTGGGTTAAAGAATACTGTTCCCGTAACATATAAGATGCCCAAGGTACCAAAATATGATGGCACGGGTGATCCAACTTCCATGTAATGCAGTATAAGGTAGTGATGGAATTGGCAAGTCTACTATCAAAAGAGATTTTGAAGAGGTTCCCTATGTCTCTAACCAGGTAAGCTCAGACTTGATACTACAACCTGGAGAATTCTGAAGGAATACGCCTACAACCTCTAGTGAGTGTAAATTTGAGAGATCTAGAAGCTACAATGTAGAAAAGTGATGAATCTTTTACCAATTACATGGCTAAATGGAGAGCCAAGGTTACATAAATGAGAAACCAACTCAACACTAAGGAATAAATCAAAATCTTTATCAAGGGAACCCTACTAGCTTTCTGAGAGAAGTTGTATTATATGCCTTTGACTAAGTTCTCATAAGTCCGTGAGGCTAGTACTACCATAGAGGATAAGTTAAGAGAAGATAAGAAATATAGGAATCGCTCTGGGAGCTTCAACAAGTCCGGTTTCCAAGGGTCTAGTTCTTCTAGGAAGTCCCCAAGTTCAAGCAAGAATACCATAATAGCTACCCCAGATTTGAGGGCTACCAGTATGCAACCTAAAAGATTCTCTAATTTCAGCACCCCTCCGTCGAAGGTGTTTGAGAAGTCAAGTCAGTGGGTTTGTTGCAACCGCTAGCACTGAGGCCACCTCTTGAACCTTTGCCAAAGAACTTCAATCATAATGCTTATTGTAAGTTTCACCAATGCAACGATCACACTACCTACTGATGTTTGTGGTTGAGACTTGAAATCCAAAACCTTATTTATGAGGGCAAAGTGACAGATCCTAAGAAATCTAGGCCGAGTACAAGAACCAATCTATAGCCGAACATATGGTCATATGTAAAAATATACATGACCGGACATAATCTAAAAGTTACTTATTACATGGTGGACATTAAGGAGTTTAACTCCTACAAAACACTTTTTTAAAAGCTGAGGAGGTGACATATGCAGACACAATTAATCCCGACATTTGTTCCATTTCTGTCTTGACTGAACATATGGAATTTCCGACTGCTATTGCCTTCTAGTGCCAAAATCTGAAAAAACATTAGCATATTTTATGAAATGTTACTCAATGAGTAAAACCATCATAATAATTTTTTTATTTATATAATAAATACCAAGCATCTCAATCAAGACACTCAGTACACTCCCAATAATTCAGAACATCTCAGACTCCTCGGCCCATCAATGCCCGACATCATACATTACCAGATAATTGCAAGCATATACCATTCCATTCATAGTAATAAATTACATATATTACATCATTGTCACTAACAGAAATAAGAGTAATAGATGTATACCATCACACAGATGACATATTACAGAAGCTTAACTCGGAAGCATGATGCAGATGATTGTCAGATTATTTATGTTATGATTTGTCAAACCAAACTCGCCCAGGGTATCAAATAGCAGATTTCAGATATCAGATTTAGCTGGCCAGCTTTTAGATAAGATATGTTAAGCACGTAGCTCCGGATTCAGATTTTGAGCTTATAGCTCCAGATATCAGATTTATGAGCGCGCAGCTCCAGATAACATATTTATGAGCATACACTCCAGATAGCAGATTTATGAGCACGTAGCTCCAAATACAGATCAGATTCACGAGTTGGTAATGACAGTAGTCATAACTTCCTTTTATCTCATATGCAGAGTTTGACAGATATACAAACATAGATTAGGCTCATCGACCTCAGAATGATGTATACATTTTTGCTTAGCTTTCCATTTTCCAGGATAAGAGTCATGTTCTTATCATAGCAATATTAGATATGGCATGAGCATAAGAAATATTAAAAGCATTCATACATTATATATAACTAAACGTTAGATGCTTTTACTCACAGTATATAGTGTAGTAGTGTCAAGGCTTGAAAGAGCCTCTTCCTTCACCTTCTTCTAAGACCCTTTTACCTATATGGATAAGCAAGCACCTCAATATTCATTTAGGCATTTAATCAAACACTTAGTGTGCATGACTTAAATATACTAAACGTAGATGCTTTTGACTCACAGTATATACGTTAGGTTCTACGTAGTGTCAAGATTGAAAAGAGCCTTTCTTCCCTTCTTTGCTAGAAGCCCTTCTTACCTATATGAGATAAGGCAAGACCCTTTTACCTATATGGATAAGCAAGCACCTCAATATTCATTTAGGCATTTAATCAAACACTTAGTGTGCATGACTTAAATGCTTAACATTTTTATCTTTCTTTGTAATTTGGGGTCTCGGAAAATTTCCACATATTCTTTAACACTAAGTGAATAATCCTGTAGTCTCAACTCAATTATTTATTTACCAATTAACATCATCAAAATCCATCAAATATTACACCAAATAATGGATATTTCTTAAGTTCCTTAAACTTCCACAACCATATAAATATGGAAATCCCAATTTAATCATAACTCCTTCCAAACCAACACTTAATAGCATTATTAGAATGCTTAATTAACTAATTAAACTCATCAATTTAAAACAAAATGATCATCTCTCTAATCATCTCGTGTTGCCTGAACCTCCATCTTAGCCTCCGTTATGATTTTTTCTTCGAAATGATCATTTCTGCAATCATTTCGAATTGACAAAACCTTCATTTTAGCCTCAGATATGATTTTCTCTTTGAAATGATCATTTCTGTGATCATTAACCTTAGGTATGATTCTTCTGATTTCAATCAAATTAAAGCTTAATTCATATGTTATTCATTCAATAGCAACTAATTAACAACTTAAATCTGTTTATATCACTTATTAACATCAAAATCAATTTCTCTTCTTTGAAACCCTAACCACACTCCTCCAAATCAAACAAATAGCACAAACTAAGTAGAAATTGGTTTACTATGGGTCCCGAATATGTATGGCACAACCCAAGAGGGGGGTGAATTGAGTTTTCTAAAAATAAAAATTTAACTTTAAAAATCAACTCAGAATTAAATCAACTTCAGAATTCTGTAGCAGCGAAAAAGTAATGCACTTGTGAGAATAAATTATTGATTAGAACTTCCTCACAATGACCTAAATACAGAAAATAGAAAGAACTTTGCAAAAGTACAGTTATTGATTAGAACTGCTTCACAATTTCTTATGCAATATCGCAATATCAAAACTACTTTATGAAGGAAAGCTATTATGTTTAGAACTTCCTCATAATGTTTAGATAAATATAAAAGACTATGTGAGAAACAGTTATTGAAATCTGAACTGCTTCATAAAGCTTCAATCAAGATTAAAAAACTGATTAGAAACCCAAGTAGTGAAATATACTGAAAATAGAAGAACAATTTAGAACTTGGTATATTTACTGAGCAGAGTCCAGAGTTTTAATGTTTAGAAAAGACAAAGCTTATTCCAGTTTAGAACATCAAAACCATTAACAACTTTTAGCATTTCTAAAATATAGACAGAAGTGTGTGAGTCAAATAGTATCAAGCTTTAGAAAATAAAAAAATTCAACACTGTGATTTATAAGTGGTTCGGGCACCTAACGTCGCCTACATCGCAACTCCCCAAGGACTCATCTTGAGATCTCAACATGTTATCTGCTTTTCAAGGTAAGAGATAAACCAACAGTACAAGACAGTACAAGGCAATAGATCAACTCCTAGATCTACCCTTTGTCCCACTAGATTTTCCAAAGGTTCTAGTTAATCTCAACCCTTTCTGTTTTTGGTAGATTATAGAAACTCAAATCAAGACATTAGAATCTCTCTGATGGAGAAGGTCACTTGATAACCTATTTCACAATAGCTTTTCACCTAAGCTATTGCACAAAAGTTTATTAAATAAAAACCTGTTTACTAAGAATTACAGAATCTAAATGGACAGATAGAAATGCAAATATAAACATAGGAAAAACAGTTTTTAAGTTTAGAAAATCGCTTGAGAAATCAGAACTGTTTTTCAAAAGAAGTTGTTATAAAATTTCTTTTCTCTTTTAAAGATAAAATATAAAGTATTAAGATAAAAAGAAATAAGGAGGTAGAGAATAAGTTTTGAGAGATAAAAGATATGATCAATGGACAAATACTCTTAAAACGAAAACTCTTTTCTCCACGTCTTTTAAAGAAAAGAACACCTTATAGAACACCTTATATAGAGAGGGATGAGAATCCTGTATTTAGAAAGTGAAATCTCTTTTTCAAATCAGAATATCGACTTTCCATTTTTAGAAGATACATAAACCTTTGTTACCAAATCTTTTGAGTCACTATTCTTTCTTTTTAGTAAGTGAATAAAAGAAAATTTAACTTTCCTTTAAAAATAAGATTTTCGAAAACAAAAATCTTTTTCGAAATAAATATTTACCAAAAACGATTTGAGATAGAATCTCTTTCGTTTAGGTAAGAAGATAAAATTAAGATTTTGGATCTCTTTAAAAAATTTGTTTCTGAAAATGAAGAGCATAAAAATCTTATTCGATTTATTCTTATTACCAAAATCATTTAAGACAAAGTCTCTTTAATTTAGGTAGGTGAATAAATTTCGAACCTTTATGAAGATAATTTTCGAAAAATTAAAAGAAGATTTTTCGAAGATATTTATTATCAAAAATGATTGAGACAAGATCTCTTCCATTTTAGGTAAGATAATCGAGGAACGAAAAAAAAAACTTTTGGTTTTTAAAGAGTTATTTTTGAAAAATCCTTTTGATAAAGAGAGAAGAAATTTGTTTTGTGCTTATAAATGAATATTTTCTCTATCCTACAATGAATCCTAAAAATCTAACCACTAAGGTCTTCAATAGTCTTCATGATCCTTGAAATTGTAGGACTTGCCTTGTTTATTTATTTATTTATTACTTTCCAGTATAATAATCTGCATAAAATATTATTAGCCACAAATAATATAATTAAATATTTATTTTGTTTAATCATCAAAAATCTTTGAGATAAAGTTATTTGACCCTTGAGCCAACATTCTTCCCATTTTTTATGATGACAAACCAATAAATTTATCAACATAAAACATTGTACTCCCTTAAATGTATGCAGTCAATAAAATATAATTCTAACATGACAAATATGTTTATCATGAAAAGCGGTTTAGAAAAATGTATAAAACTCTTCCCTAAGTTCTAAACATGACATATGTTTTATCATGAAGCGGGTTTAGAACATGTATAAAACTCTCCCTGAGTTAGTGCAGTAAAACATCTATGGGGACTTAGAACAGAAAGTAATTTTAAAAACTGATATTAGAACATACAAATAGAAAGGAAAAATTTGAAGTTCTAATAATTAGAGCATATAATCAGAGAATATAAGAATAGAATAAAAACTGATATTAGAAATAGAATAGAAATCTCAGGGATGGCAATGGTGAGGTACCCATATAAAATCTCAATCCTCTTTCCAAACCTATTTAGGAACAACTCATACAATCCTAGACCCTTTTAATACTATCCGCAAGTACCAGTTTTTTCTAAATATCATATTTTAAAATAATTCACAATTCAAATAAAAAAATACATAGCACAATAATAGTAAAATAATTGTTTTAATATAATAATTTTTAATATTATATGGGGTTGATTTTGTATAAGATCAATTTTTAGTATCTTTTAAAAATAATTGTTTTAATATATGAATTACAAATAGTGGGATTCCATCATCATATATAAATGAATAAACTATTTTATGTTTTGCATAAATAAAATATTACATTTAATGCACTATATAAATATTAAAAAAAAAACTTTTCTAAAGTTAGAGATATGTAAAAACCACCCAACTTATGTTTTTTATTTATCTACGTAGGATAAAAAATGATTGGAACACCCTAAATTCTAAATTTTGAAGCTTTAGTATTTATAAATAAATCAAAACTCAATTTTTATAATATAATAATCATGATTATAATAAATTAAAATTAAATATATTTATTTAATTATTTTTATTTTAATTATCACTATTAAATATGATTTATTTTAAAAGTATTCAATAGTCAACTTTTGCTAAATGAGAAAATAGACTTTTAATTCCACTTATCTAAATGAAAAATATTTTGGCTTAATTATTTTTAGTAACAAATAATTGAGTATTTGCAAAAGATTCACATTTTTTTTTTATTTTCGAAAAGTCAAAAATATTCTTTAAAGCAAAGCATCAATGTATTTTATAATGAGAATTTTTTCCTGTTATAAAAACGTTGCTTCTTCTTTTGAAAATTTGGTTTTTGTAAGAGTAAGAGCCCATTGATTAAAAGTTTCAATTTTTTATATTTTCATGATTGATTTGAAATAGTTGATCCAGTTTGAAAGGGAATGAAGGGATAAGTGTTTCTAGATTATGGTGTTATTTAGGCTTGTTATGTACTACATCAGTATTACTGCAACTCTTGTGGGTAAAGTCAAGTGTCTATTGTTTGCATTGAAGGTATATTAATTATTAAAGTATATAAGCAAAATCCAGAGATCCAATCAACAGTGAAAAGAAAATGTCTCTTTTTTGGCAAAATATATTGATTATGAATGTAGAGTTTAAATGCTAGGACTATATTCAGTTGGCCATTTCATCTGTTACTTGTTACTCTTGATTTATTGTGGTATATTATAGGGCTTAGTTTAATGGTTGGTGTTAATTCAATTTTAAGGTTCTGTTGGTTTTATAATCAGAAGAGGGAGGTAAAGGTTCTGTTATGCTCGACTCCAACCACCAGAGGAATTGTCCGCTTTGGATCAAGTCAGTTCCATCCCATACTGGATTGGCAAGACCCACACAGTTTTGTACTGTAGGTGAAATGAGAAACTTCCCAAAGGTAACCCATCCTAGGATTTCCGTTAAGCGAGCACGCTAAATCCTGGAGTTCTTTCAACTCTCCTAGCATTTCACCAAAAGGTGCCTCTGATGATTAGTTTCTCCCTTTTCGATATGTGATCCAATTCGTTCATGTGTCCTGCATTCCACTACCCATAGGTAACCTGCCATCCTAGAAGCTAGCCAGGAGCTTTGCTCTACACGCCCTTTTAGGATCATTTTGCCAGGTTGGGATGTCACAGGTTCCTTCAAACTTTTCATACTTTTCATTTTACTTTTACTTATTAACCCTTGATATTATCAGAAGATGGAATTAATTAAAAAAAAAAGAAAATTTGACTAAAAAATGAAAAAAAAAAAAATTCAAGCTTTAACTTTCCAAAATTATTTCTCAGTTCAATGGATGAGCTTTGCCCTTTTATTAACTAAGCTATTTTGTTTAATGATCTGTGTTTTAATTTTGTGATGCCATGCTGATTAAATCTAGCCATGGGTCAATTTTTTTGACTACATAAAGTATATAGTTACAAATTAAAGGAAGGATTTGACTTCTTTTGGTTTGTTACAAATTCATTGCTTATTTTGCAATTTAGTATATAACTGCTACTGACCTCAAGTATAGTATTTGTGACTTGGTCAATAAAAATATAAGTAATTGTGCTGCTAATCTCAATTAATGAATGAAAATTCACTATTTAGTTATTCGTGTAGGGATAGCAAAATCAACCCGACTCAATAGGTATGCACCCAACCCGAACCTAGTCAAACCCGAATTTTAGGGTTTTGATGGGGTATGGGTAATTGATAAAATTGCTAATCCTATATATATCAAAATCAATTAAAATGAAGGATCAAACTAATTTTATGAGATATATTGTTGGCCTGAATATTTTGAACTTATTCATTGGTGTCTTGTTAACATAGGACATAATCGATTGCATTAATTCTTTGTGATATAAGTTTCTAGCGCTCATATTAACCTTAATCATTTTTCAATTATTTAGGATAAAATAATACAGTAAGCTTTGGCTTTATAGAAGTAAAGTTGCTTTTAAGTTATTAGTTGAAGGTTGATTATACAATCATCCAATTGTTTGATGATTTTATTTTAATTATTTTTCACAAGTTAATATAATGGATAGAAATTGGATGTTACATAAAAATATATTTAGTTTGGAATATATTAAAGGAGTATGTAGTTTCTTAGATCTTGCAAAAGATCATGCTAATAGCAGTGGCAGGTTCGATTTGATCCTTTTGGCAAAATGAGTACAAGTTATAATATGTGGCCGGTAATCTTATTTCCTTATAATTTGCCTCCATGGAAATGTATGAAAGAGCCATTTTTATTTTTGTCAATTCTAATCCCAGGCAAAGATTCTGCAAGTAATGATATTTATGTTTATCTTCAACCATTAATAGATGAATTAAAAGAATTATGGCAAAACGGTGTCGAGACATTTGATTCATATAGCAATAAGAAGTTTCGATTATATGCTGCTTTGTTATGGACTGTAAATGATTTTCCTGCATAGGGAATGCTTTTATGGGTGGAGTGTAAAAACTTTAATGCTACCTAGATCGTTTTGTCCAGAAATTATTTAATAGAAAAACTTTTAACGGAAGCGTACCTTGATCCATAGCTATTGATTACCTCGTTGCAGCAATTCAATTCTCATCGTAATGGTAGATCTATGTTTCTTCACTCTGACCTTTTGTCCATAAGTTCTCTCTTATTGGTCAGAGAATTATCAACAGCAACGAGAGTTTTCTTTTCACGTTCTCTCAGAGAATTAATCAACAGCAACGAGAGTTTTCTTTTCACGTTCTCTCAAACACCTATCACCGCTATATGTTTTGAGGTAGCCGTCACCACCTTTCTTAAACCTAACGCTGTTGATTTCCTGATATGTGTATAAGGCAGAGGAATGGTATTGAAAAATCCTAACTGGTCCTCATCCCATAAAGCCTAATAACCATCATCTGGGCCAACGGTTAATTAGAACCAGCCTTTAATTACACTGGGCCACATAGATTATTAAAATAATCTAAAACAATCTCCCACTTGGCCCATTGTGCCTTTTCTTGAATCGTGATTATATTAGCTTAATTAGAATTGAAGTGAGTTGGGATGTTATCGTCACAAGTCAGTTAAATCGACATTGATTCCTTCAATATATCACACGACCATCTCAATTCATAAATCCTTAATTAGAAATGATGCAACAAATGATACATTGTTACCAATCAACATTTTTATTGTTATCTCCACCTTAAACCATTCCTGTAATACATCTATAAGTGGGAACAAATAAATAAGCCAAAACACGATTTTAATTGAATTCCGCAAGTGTCACAATAATAGGAGCAAAAGAACCATATGTATATTATATAATATATACAAGTTTGAATATCATGCTAAGCAAGACTTTATCAAACACCCATCCTTTCAACATGGCCAGTAAAGATTTTGGGTGCGTAATCCTTTAGTTAGCGGATCCGCTATCATCGATATTATACCGGATATGCTTAATTGACCACCTTGTTTTTTTGCACTTCTTCTTTCACAGATAAATATTTTAAATTAAATCCATGTGCTTTGCACCCTTAGAATACCTATCATTCTTAGAGAAGAAAACAGCTGCGGAATTATCACAGTAAATTCTCAACGGTCTAGCTATTCTGTTGACAATGCCTACACCTGAGACAAAGTTCCACAACCACAATGCATGAACAATGGCCTCAAAGCATGCCACAAATTGAGCCTCCATTGTGGAAGTAGCAATAACAGACTACTTTCCACTTTTCCATGAAACTGCTCATCCAGCTAGGAGAAACAAGTAGCCAAATGTAGATTTTCTCAAATCTACACAACCGGTATAGTCTGAATTCGAGTATCCCACCACTTTGAGATTGGTAGACTTTCTCTAAGTGAGTATATGATCCTTAGTGCCTTGTAAATATCTAAGTACTTTCTTTGCAGCTTTCCAATGGTCCATCCCAGGATTACTTTGATATGATTACTTTGATATCGCCCTAACATTCCGACGGCGAAACTAACATCCGATCGAGTACATGTTTGAACATACATTAAGCTCCCAACTATTGACGCGTAGGGAATAGACTCCATCTCTTTACGTTCCAAATCATTTATAGGATATTGTATTTCGCTGAACCTATCTCCTTTCTGAATTGGAACTGTTCCTACGGAGCACTTTTCTATCCTAAATCTCTCTAAAACCTTGTCAATGTAAGCTCTTTGAGACAATCCTAACAATCCTTGTGACCTATCACAGAATATTTCTATTCCTACCACATAGGATGCCTCACCCATATCTTTCATTTCAAAGTTCTAAGAGAGAAAACCCTTTACATCATGTAACAACCCAACATCATTCGCAGCAAGAAGCATGTCATCAACATATAGGACTAATATAATGAACTTGCTCCCACTGACCTTCATATAGATACACTGATCAACAGTGTTTTCTGTAAACCCATATGAAGTGATGGTATTATTGAACTTAAGATACCATTGACGAGAAGCTTGCTTCAGTCCATATATTGACTTTATATTGACTTCTTTAATTTACACACTAAACTTTCCTATCCTGTGGTTACAAATCCTTTTGGTTGGTCCATGTATACTTCTTCCTCTAAGTCCCCATTAAGAAAAATGGATTTACATCCATTTGATGAAGCTCTAGATCATAATGAGCTACCAAAGTCAAAATAATTCTTAAAGAGTCCTTTTTGGAAACTAGAGAAAAAGTCTCTTTATAGTCAATGCCATCCTTTTGAGTGTAACTTTTAGCAACAAGTCGGGCCTTATATCTTTCAATGTTGCCTTTAGAGTCCTATGTGGTCTTGAAAACCCATTTACAACCAACTTGTTTTGAACTCCTAGGCAACTCAACCAAGTCCCAAACTTGATTATCACTCATTGATTTCATTTCTTCTTCTTCTTTCATGGCATTAAACCACTTTTAAGAATTATCACATTCCATGACTTTCTAAAAAGAGATTGGATCCTTATCAATGCTCAATTCACATTCATGCTCAAGTGAGTATACCACATAATCACTAGAAATAGCTGGCCTTCTTTGCCTTTCTGACCTCCGTAATGCTATTTCTTGTGGAACCACTTGCTTATTTATGACTTGTTCATTATTTACTAGTTCATCATTTATATGGTCATTTTGTGGGTTTGGAATGTTATTTTGTTGTTCAACCATGTTGTTAAACCATGATACAAAACCATGATACAATTAGGAGGAACAAACAACCGACAGAAGAACATTAGGAAAATCCACATGAGTTGGACTTTCAAATCTGAATCTCTTGCACATCCACTTTACGTGGTTCACCCACTCCCACGAATTTTGGCCATTTTCAATAAATCGAGGCCATTACCAAACTCTACAATTCTCTACTATGGTTAGGAGAATAAAACCTGGGTACAGTTTTGGACTTTCAGGACATGCCTATGAAAAAAATCCAGTAACTGTTGTTCTAGCATCAACCTTCTTTTCATGTGGATTACATATCCTGACTTCTGCTGGGCAACCCCAAACATGAAGATGTCTTAAACTAGGTTTCCTTCCCGTCCACAATTCATAAAGGGTCTTAGGAACTGCTTTGCTAGGAATCCTATTAAGCAAATATGCAGCGGTCTTTAATGCATGCATCCACAATGATAAAGGTATAGTATTGTTACTTAACATACTTCTAACCATTTTCATAAGTGTACAATTTCGCCTTTCAGCTACACCATTCTATTGAGGTGTACCCAGCATTATTTATTGCGCACATATGCCTCGACTTTTCAAGGAACTTTGCAAATGGACCTGGACATTGTCCATTTTCATTAAACTTACCATAATATTCACCACCTCTATCATATCTCTCAACTTTAACTCTTCTACTTCACTGCCTCTCTACCTCATTAATGAATATCTCAAGGATATCCACTGATTGAGACTTTTCATGCAGCAAATATACATAACCATACCGTGAGAAATCATCAGACAATTTGCTTAGACAGATCTTCATAGCCATCAATAGGTTTTTCTCTTCTTAGCGAATGATAACTAAAAAGTTGCAAGGCATTTGCAGAATCCAGCACTTTAACCTCATAAAACTCATCAACAAGATATTCAACCAAATTTAGTTTGCTTACCTTTAATGTAATCTATACACACATCCCAGTCAGTAAAATCCAATTAAGGTAAAATTTCACCTTTCACTAACCTCAAAATCCTTTCTTTGGATATGTGACCTAACCTTTGATGCAAAGCAGAACATTCATTATGTGCAGCTACGATTTATTGCCTTATATTGTTGCTCAACATTAAACAAGATTCAACAAATTTAACATTCAAGGATCAAAACGATACAAAACTATCAATTTAAAGTACAAGGAACCATAATAGTAACTTATGTTTGTTACAATGAAAAAAAACAGCCACCATTACCAATCTTAAAATTAAAACCAAATATTGTCCAACCTCCCTACAGAAACTAAATTTCTAGCACATTCAGGAACATAGAGACACTTTTCAAGATTCAAATAACAACTAGTGTCTAGGATCAATTAATAAGTCTCAATTCCTTTTATTCGTGCCTTCATTTTGTTTCCCATGTATAGAAACTTTTCAGTTTCGTTTATGGGTTGGATCGAAAGGAATCCCTATATAACATGAGACACATGAGTAGTGGCACCAGAATCTAACCACCAGGTATTATTTGGCACTTCAATAAGATTTGATTCAAAACATATTGAAACGTAAAATATACCTTTCTTTTCGAACCAGATCTTCCTTTTCGAACAATCCTTCTTGAAGTGGCCATTCTTCTTACAGAAGTAGCACTTCAACTCCTTACGGATTTGGCCCTCATTCACCTTCATTAGGGCTTTGTCCCTTTTCTTGCCTTTCTTCCCTGATTTGTTGCTACTGCTACTAGTTCCATTATGAAAAGTGAGATTCACGGAGTGTTCCTTCATTTTCTTTAGTCTCCCTTCCTCTTGTATCAGCATGGCCTTGATTTCTTGAATGTTCCATTTTTCCTTGAGGGTGTTGTAATTCTTCCTTGAAGGTGTTGTAATTCACCCGGAACTGACCAAACTCAAGAGGAAGTGAGTTAATAATAAATTGAACTAAAAAGGATTCTCACTCACATCCATACCCATCGATTTCAATCTGGCTGCCAAATTCTGCATGCTAGTCACATGATCATGAATGGATTGTGACCAATCAAACTTCTTGGTAGTTAGTTCACTCATTAAGGACCCTGCTATGGATTTGTCAGCTATATCTGATTGGGAGCATTCCTTAATCTTCAACATGTACTCTCTAGTGTCGTCCGTTTTGGGCATTGATGGTTTAACATTTTCAGCCATTTTCATCCTCATTCAGTTCAAGCTCAGCCTGTTAGATTGCTCCAAAGCCTCATAATGAGACTTGTCAGCTTCTATATTGGTCTCTTTGATGGCTGCTGGCTTTTCAGAGACTAATGCCAGATCTAAGTCCAGAACTCTTAACTGATAATGGATTTGTTCAGACTAATCAGCATAGTTCAATCCATTGAACTTAATCAACCAAGTGCCCATAGCAAACATGTTAGAAGAAACTTCAGCATAATACATATACTCATACGTAACACTTTGAGAAAAAACTTAAATGGATTCAAACAAATAACAAACTTAATTATGCATTTAAATTCACCTTTGGGTAATACTTAAATACATAGCTTCCACCTCTTAGTGGGTAATTACTAAAATATATTAGGCTCTTATATCATAATGATAACCAAGAATTAAAAATTACTTAATAGACCTTCATTGTGCCCACAGGAACTTGTGAATTGGATTATGCCATATAAAGAGTATATGCATGCTCGTGACTTCACTAAGCATCCCCGGCTCTCTCTCAAACGTCGAAGGCACCAGACCCGCTGCTAAAATTACAGCACGGCCAACGTGCTGAGATACTCTTTGGGAGTTCATGACCACGCCCGTGCTAATCACAACACAAACCGTGCTGTTTCGTTGAGTCTGTAGGCATGCCCGTGCTCATTAACAGCTTGCCCCATGCTACTCTCTGAATCCGTAGCACACCCATGCTCATTACAGTATGCCCGTGCTCCTTTCTAGAGTCCAGTTTTATAATAATCCAGTAAGGAAAATATCTATGTTCCTTTGGGTATACAAACATATTTATCAAAATACAATTGATAGGTCTCTTTGATGCCATTGATTTAATAGAAGTAATGGCTCTACCTTTGGATAACCTCATAACATTATAATCAAATGATTTCCAATTTGTTCAAATTTTATCTTTTATTGTCATTAACAGTATCACATGATATGAACAATTGAAAAGACTGCATAATCAAAAAATGTCTAAAAAATCCCAAACAAGGGTCACTAATTGGTGACTAACAAGTTTTCCATTCATTAAACATTGAATATGCCAGAACCTTATTGAGATTGAATTTAAAACTTGTGAACCCCATAACCCCAAAATCATGCATTAACTGCACAGACTAAGGGCGAAATGCAGCTGAATGTATGAGTCGCCACCTTGTTTAATTATTTAATCGACGACAATGAGTGTTAAACACTAGGACCAAAACCCCTAAGTGACTCCTTTCTAATTAACCCTCTAATATACAATAGGAAATTAATTTTAAACCCAATGTTTAAGCATGGTCTATGAACCCGTAGGTGGATCCCGAGACTATTCCATGCCTGATAAACTAACGCGAAGGAAGTGAATGCTTGGCAAGGTGGATGTGGTAAATTGGGAGCCAATTAAAACCTGTTTAAGTGATTTCGACTTGCCGCTCGGGGTTTATATATCCCAACGTGCTACTACTTTCTCGTTAATGAATGGAAGATCAAAGCCTCGACGCTTTAGTTCTCGATAGCCTTTTTTAAAAGTGCTTTGATGGGTTGCTTTTATGCATGAGATGTGTGATGCTATTTGAGAGTTTTGCATTTGTTAGCATTTTGCCAAAAATTATGTGATTTTGTGATCCGTTTTAGAAAACAGTTTGTGCCAACCAAGTGTTGATTTTAAGGGCTTTTAGCCAAAAAAGATTGATTTAGGCAAGTTGACTTGCCAAAAATGTGATTGGCGATTGCGCCCAAAATGATTAATGAAGCTTTTAGCCAAAAAATGAATTGATTTAGGCAATTGTTGCCAAAGATTGATTTATATTGAGGCTTTAATATCGGCAAATGAATTTGATTCAGCATTTGTTTTGCCAAAAAAGTTAATTTAGAGCGATTGTCTGACCATGAAATTGATTTTGATTTAAGGCCAATTTATTTGCCAAAATGCCAATTGTTTGAAGGCTTTTAGCCAAGATTCGATTTAAGCGATTTGTCGCTTAGGAAGCATTTAAATCCATCTTATAGGCAATCTGGTTTGCCAAAGTGAATTTTTAATTGATTAAATGCTAATGAATAGGCAGATTTATTGCCATCGAAAACGTGATTAATTAAGGCCTTTAGCCACAATTATTGATTAATTGGACTTTCTAGCCGCAAACTTGTTTCGAAATAAAGCAATTACACCGTAGTTATTAATTTAACTAGTTTTTTTAGCCACTTATTGTCGGAATTTTTAGGCAATTAAAACCACCGATTTAATTGAACAACCGGGCATCTGTGAGCCTGAACTTAATTTAACCTGACGGCAATCCTTATTTGCCAAAATTGTTCATGACATGAATGCATTTATGCAGTTGTTAGAATTTTAGGAGTAGAAGAGAAACATGCATTGAAGTGACTAAAAAAAATAGACAGCCGGGGGGTTTAGTTAGTTACTCGTGAGGTCAGTCGGGTCGACACCATTCTTTAAGCCTCAGATTAAGCTCCTTCATTAAGGGATATGTTGATAAAATCAATTTTAGTGACCATATTTAACAAAGCAAAGAAAGCTCTGATACTCAAAAAGCATAAATAAAAAATGTAAGAAAAGTGTAAAGAATCACATAGAGCGTTCCAACGGCGAAGAAGGAGCGAAATCCTGTTTCAACACAGGACTGAGTGACGTAGAAAACGAGGGACTTCGGGGCTTGTTATTTATTAGCATAATAATCGGACTGTTGGCGGCGGAGCCGCCGGGTCCCGCCGCGGCGTCTGCTCCGCGCGTGTCTTTTCGCAGCCCGCCTCGTCCGCTTTGAGTGCCGCGGCTGGAGCCCGGCGGCCTGTGTGCCGAAGCGGTTTTTGCTAAGTTTTGTTCCAAGGAAATTTTCGTGGGAGTTCCTACCTCCAAAAATATTCCGAGACCAAAGTGCCGCGATCCTCGCGACACATTCCGGACGTTTTTAAGTACCATATTGGGCATACTTCGGTAAATTTCAAAATGCCTTCAGGTCCGGCCAGACTTATTGCAGTCCGTGAAAATGGCTCTTGATGCCTCAAACCACATCTGTGCGAGTTACAGATCTCTAAATAACTTTAATAGACATTATATAATAATTCTTGATGTTTCTTTTATTAAATATACATAACGAATAAGTTAGAAAGCATAAAGAGATAAACCACAACAATACAAATTTTCCAATTTCTATAACTTGCGTTCATTCTTATACCAGATTAAAACAGATTTCATAATACGAACATATAATTTCCATTTAATCAAGCCAAATTACAAAATCTATTCAAATAAATCTAGAACAAAACTAGCTCTTGATACCTACCATGTAAAAACACAATTTCACTCTACTACATAAGATCGTTTTTCCAAAAAATATTTAATAGAACAAAACTGTTAAACGGAAGCGTACCTTGATCCATAGGCTGATTGATTACCTCGGTTGCCTGCAATTTGATTCTCAACACGTAAACAAATAGATCTATTTCTTCACTACTGACCATTTTGTCCACTAGAGTTCTCTTTATATGGTCAGAGAATTATCATAACAGCATAACTCGAGAGTTTCTTACACGTTTTTCTTCTTCTTATATCAATTCTCCTATCACACGCTAAATATGTAATTGGAGGTAGTCGCAGCACTCTCTTAACTCCTACACTGTTATTTCCTTGATCTTTTCTATAAAGGAACAGAGGAATGGTTATTAAAACCCTAACTGGTCCTTCATCCCCATTAAGCCCAATTAACCACATCTGGCCACCTTTAATTAGAACCAACCTTTTAAATTACAATGAGCCACCATTAGATTATTATTCAAATTAAATTCTATACATCGACGTACTAAAAAGGGCAAACGTAGTATGTCCGGGGTATTGCCAACAATATGGACTTGTTCACAAGTTACTTTTGAAATAATATTGCGAAACAATGTTTATGATGGGTGGAAATCGTAGATACTTTGGAATAAACAACATCCTTCGAGAAAAAGTAGAAAAATTTTGTATGGTAAGGTAGAGCATCGGAAAAACCTTAAAAGCAATTATCGAGAAAAGATGAAGGTACTAATCCAGACCATTTATAATTCCACAGTTGATGTGAAATTTGAAGATCATATAATAAGAGATAAACAATAATCGTTAAAGTAACAATAGTATGGATTGACTCTTAAAAGGAGTAATTTTTTTTAAACTTCCTTATTGGAGAACATTGAAGTTATGCCATAATTTGGATGTAGCCAAGCGGCAATTTGAAAAAAATATATGTGGAGAAATATTTTTAGGACATCGTTGAATTATGGATGGAAAAACAAAAGACCAGACTGTCGAATGACTCATTTTAGTTGTGGAGGACCAAATGTGGTATTAGAAAAGGAATTTACATTTGGCAAAAGGATGAATAATATGGATTTTTTAAATGACATTATCATGTTAGATCATTAATCATTTTTGAAAAGAAAAAAAAGTTTTCGTGAATGGTTAAATCAGTTAAATCTACCTGTTATTGGTTATGTTTCAACAACTTGTCTCGGTGTGTTAAATGTCTTGTATGATTGTATTGTATCTGGATATTAAAAGTCACGACTACCATGTGATTCCACCCGTACACATGCAGGTATACTTCCAGTTGTAGTCCATGGTTATTGAGAAAGGATATTTATTTTTTTTTGTTTGTCAGAATGAGTTCTTTCTTTAGAAGGATTGTGTCAGAAGACAATAGGATGAGAGCTAAACATTTACACAAGTACATAATGATTATATGCTTCTAATATTGTGTTAAACTTGAAACCATATATACCCACCATCTTTTTTTTTGTGGTATTGATACTATTTATCAATTCAACCTACCATGTGAAGTAGAACTCAACTGGGCCATCTCATCTATTGATGGATCGTCCATCCTTGTTTGAAGGCTAACTTTTACTTACTTTTTATGTCATTGCGCTCTTATTTATAATTTTCAATATAAGTATTACCCCACCATATAGTTTACTTATATTACTTTTTTTTTCTTTGAAATGAATTGGGTTTGTTCTTACTGTTTCTTTAAGTAATCTATATGCAACAAAAGCTCATCCAAAAGGTTCTATTGCTGAGGCATGGTGATTATTTTAGTAAAGAAAATTCTAACTTTTTGTTCCATCTGTACTTTTTGGGGAGTTGGAACTAGATTTAATCAAGTGAAAGGGAAGTGTGTTGATGCAGTGTTCTATTAATTATATTATACCTAATGGGTTTTTCCAATTTTTGAACCGAAAGAGGTAAGAACCATTGGACCGGCAACTGTATATGATATGTTAACGTTGTGATTTTAACAAAAATATATGATGTTAACTTAAAATAATTACGAAAGGAGATTAGAAATCTTAATTTAAAAGTAAGTTTTTTCATTTGAAAATTCTATGCTTGCTATTCAACTTTTTATCAAAATACAATTACAAAGATTAACATAAAATATTAATCCGTATTTTTTATTTTGTTCAGATTACACAAGGAAAGAAGTTGAAAGACAAAAGGCATGTGTGGATGTGCAGCAAAGGATGAAGATGAATTTCCTTCTAATTGATTTAGGAAAATAATGTAAGTTGCTTGCTCAATTGCATGGTCTCTGATATTTCCAATATATAATCAAATAACTAAACCTACCCAATTAGATTTTTTTTTCAATATTCTTTTATAGGTATTAGAAAAGACCTTTTAAAAGCGGTTCATTGAGATCTCAATAGATCAGTTAATATATGTAGTATGGTTTTGTTTTACGCCCTCTCTTTCCCACTTATATATATTGGAGTTTATGAATGGAGAGTGAGAATCCCTTAAAAACCCCGGAAAAAGGACCTCGGAAAACTTCTTTTTATTGTGTCAATAGAATTAATTGGGGAAACGTGCGTATGTAAAAAAAAACCTTTTGGGAAACGCGGTGCTATAAATCAGGCTTGAGTGTAAAATATTGGAGTCGCCACCCATATTCGGGCAATGGGAACCCGTTCCGATTTTAATTTTACAAAAATGACTCCATTTTAAACCAATTTTTATTTTTAAGCCAAATTATTTGAAAAACTGGTCAGGCGAACCGTATGCGGTTCTAGGTAAGGGAATTAGTAACGTCGGCCCGTGGAAGCCACGCGCCGGAAAAATCGGCCTCTTTTAACTACAATTTCTAATTTGATTTCATTTTTAGAAAAGCCAAATTTATTTAATGTAAACCCAACCCGATTTAAAATCGAATCTGAGCTAAACCATTATGTGCCCGAAAATATCTTAATATTCGCCCCAAATAGGCTTCATTCACTCTGCATTAAATAATAAATCTCCACATCCATCATCCACCCATTAGCAGAAATAATTAAAAGACCTGCTCTTACCTTATGTCGTTTAATAGGCGTGCCACCTATAAATCGAACCTTAAAAATATAAATTTAAACCAATACAAACTCAATAAATCTTAAAAACTCAAAATCATAGTAAATTATATTTGTTTGATTTGATTAGGAAAACACAATTTGCCTTTCATTGGTTCATTTTACTTGTTGTGAATTAAAATCTTAAACATTTATTTAATGACATGAAATTTAAAATAAAATAAGAGAAGTATTCTGAACCTGTAGAACATGTTGCGTCACGCCAAAATTGTTCTCAGCTTTGCTTCTCATGAAATACACGGTTTGCGTGTACGGAACTTCCTAGTTGCGTGACGAACTGCCTATAAGTTCCAATAGCGTTGACTGCGAACCGTCGTGACCTTATCCAAAATTTCCAGTTTCATTATAATATTTATTAGATATAACATTAAACAAAAAAATATAAAAATGAAATAAAAACTACTCCCACGAACGAGTTCGTCACGTAGGTGTCTAAGCAAAGTTCAGGTTCTTTTGGACATGAACAGTTCGTCATGCGAAAGGCTTAGTAGCTAGGCGTACGTGACGCAGTTGCTCTGGTCCGTAAACTACACTTCAAACTAACTCTTTTTACGTGTTCTTATTTATCTAAACAAAATGTTTAGTATGTAGCTCAGAAAAACACTCAAAAATTGGGCAAAAGTTGTTTAAATCAACCACCAAACTAATCAAATACTAAGAAAATGAAGATTTTTCACAATAAATAACTAAATAATGAATCAAGGAAGGTTAATAGATGATTACCTTATCCCTCAGTTTCGAAGATTGACATACGTTAGATTGATTGGATAACAAGGTCTTCACGATCCAGATAGCGTTTCCAGTAGCCAAGTTTAACAATAAGAACCGTATTCCCTTTTCCTTTCCTAACCTTTCTCTACCTTTTATTTCCTTTTTATGTCATTTTTGGGTTTTTTAAAGTTTCAATCTATATTTCTAATTGACTTATCTTCCTCAATGTTATCACTAGAGTTCTTGGGGAAAACCCTAGCGGTAATAAAAAATTTCTCTCAGGTTCTAAAATTGCCAAAAGTCCAGAGGAAAAAATGAGAAAAAAAAGTCCCGTTTAAAAACACAAAAAGTTGTTTATATGGTAGGGCAACAAGAACAAAGCTGTCGTCACGCAGGTTAGCTAGTACTTACGCGACGACCCGCAGCTTTCTGACGGCAAGCTTACTTTTCGCTACAGGTTGTCGCTGTTTTCCAATACAAACAGTTCAGGGCCACCGTATACGGGTCCTTCCCATAGATGTCAGCCTTGTAGAGTTTGCGTTGACGCAAACTTAACTTTAGTGTCCGTCACGAACAAGGCGAAATAAGCTTGCGTGATGCAACCGGGGCCTACACGCACTACGGGATCAAGACCCTTTGGACCGGTTCGATTTCAATTTTCGGTTAAAAAACACTATACTGGTTTGTTGACGCGTTGGGTTTTATGCTCCACCTGACCCAATTGATGAATGAGACATGAGGACGAAAAGGTTTCCATGATTAAATCTAGGAGTGGGTTGAACCAAAAAATGAATCAAAGCTGCGCCCATAAAAGCTCGCTATGACCTGCTCGTCACACATGTGGCTATGAAGAACTGAAGAAACACCTAAGTTTCTCGATATTTGTAATGCTGTAGAGAAGCATGCAAGTTGAGTTAGAACTTATCCAGCCTCATACTGTAACCTAAAGTTGCCCCCGTAACTGCTACAGTAAATTTGACTTTTCTACATTAACTTTGACCTTCGAAGGCTTTGTAGATAGCTACTGTCAACCGTGCTCAAGATAGCATCGCCCCTGACCTCGTGCACTCTACTGGCCTCTCGCGAAGTGGGAAACTCATGCATGCGCGCACCGTGCCCTGTTCAATTCTTAGCACCACTCCCCAGGCCGGTGCATCATTCTCTGCTCTTCGCAAGGATACACCTCATTCATGTAGGCTGCACGCCCGTGTCCAATTAGCACGCCCCAGGCGGCACTTCTCTGCCTCTCGTGAAGGAAGTCATACAGATGCGCGCTCGCCCGTGAACAACCTTGACACGCCCCTGGACCCGTGCAATATCTCCCTGTCCCTCTCAAATATTGTTAGTATTTTGGTTTTTGCTTTGGTTAATGGGGGGGGCGCTCCTAATTATTTCTGTCCACTCCTGAATAGATTAGCCTTATGTTGATTAGATTTAGTCAATCTTAGTGATTTTGATTTATGAATCTCCAAATTCCTTAAGTTGTTTATGATCTATTAGTCTATTATCTTAGTTGGTTAATGCTAAATCCTATTCCTTAAGCTTAACTCTAAATCCTTTAAGATCTGACCTCTTAGATTTAGTATAAATAGCTTGTTCATTTGTAACTTATTCAACAATATTCAATGAATTAAAGACTACTTCTTCATGCTGAGCAGTGTTCATGTTAATTTTAAGAGAAGTACTGTGAGATTGCATTCTTCATAAATTGCATCAAGATAATCAAGTGTATAAACTTATTCAATTCTTTATTGTATGTGGCAATTTAAATCTTATTCTATTTACTTCTGAAGTTATTGGTTTCTTTGCTTCTTAAGCTATGAAGGATGCCAATAGAGTGGTGATATTTATCTAGAGTCTTTTGAATCTTTCCAAGAACTTGTCACTTGAGTTCATGAAATTTATTAATTCATTGGTTTTCCGCAGGTCACATAAATCTATAAGAAGAATGCAGGAGTTGGGTGACGCGATGCTCAGTACAGCTGTGTGCTTACCTGGGTAGAGAAAAGCTATTTACTACATTTCAGTTAAGAAACTGTTGCTACCGAAAGAGAAGTACAATCTGATTTGAGAAAACATTCATGGCAATGAGTGTGTCGATAAAGAAAATTTAAGGCTCGTAAGTATCGATTCCTTCAAGGTCACCCTATTATATCATCAACAGTATTCGATCCACTGAATATAAGTAGTATTATGCATGAGGACGTCGCTACTCTAGGAAAGGGACGGCTGCTAAGATGGTTGATTCAAAATGTCTAGTGTGACGCGATTTCCTGTCAATTGAAAAAAACGTCAAATGGTTCGACGCTGTGCCGCAGTTAATTCTAGCATGAAAACCCTGCTGACAAAGACGACGGAATCTTTGGAGAATTTGGAATCGTCGTGAAAATATATGTATACATTTGCTGAGTGTTGACACTCAGGAGTCTTGAGAAGTTTTGTACTAAATTGATGGATCAGTCCAACAGAAATGGAGCTGGGCTGAGTAGGCAATTGAATAATAGGATAGCACTTAACGGCTCCACCTTAATACACATATTCTTAATTATTTCCATCTATGTTGCTTCCGATGACAACCTGTCACTAACAACATGGCAGAATATTTGAAGCGTCATCATGGAATGAAGCTCTTCTTTGCAGTTCAGCGCTAAGGAGGATTTCGAAGATAAAAGGAGATTCTCTATTACTGAGTTATCGAGCATTGCCAACAGTCCTGAGTGCGTTAGTTCAGTGGAGACAGAAGATATTCGAATGTAATTTCTTTCCGTATGACCTATTTGATTGTGTTATCCTGCTTTGAAGAGATCCACGCAGCGATCTTGAGTGTTGATATAAACACCTTTCACTCACATTTCTCTGATATAAAGTAAGTGAAACTTTTATCCAGACGCCTTTGTCACTAATTAACACTCATGCGTTCTTGTCCCGCGCAGTGTCTGCAAATTCTTACCAGCCTAACACGGTTTTTTCGCGAAGAACCAACTTTATATTCGACTACAGCCAATATAACCATTGCTTATTCTAAGAACAATTACGTGTCACTCAGTGGAGTTCCACCACCCGCTCCATCGTTATCTATGTTATTCTATTCTACTCTACTAACATAAGCAATCACACTCTTCGAGTTTTACGGATATATCTAGCCAGTAAGTTACTTATATGATCATATCTCACCACCAGTCTATCATGAGCCTCGCAAGTGACATTCTAACATGGATCTGCGACACGGAATATCAGCACACGTTGCCAATCCGGATATGAACTGGCTCATCACTATCCACTCACAGCACCAGCATACGTGAACTCTATAAAGAAAACCTGGAGTGGTGGAATATGATGTACTGCGGCAGTGTGTTGAGCAAGACTAGAAGGATGAGAGGAGTTATAATGAGAAAAAGTGTCTATGAAGGAGTCTGAATGGCCAGAGTTCTACTGGCATATTAATAAGCTGGATGCAGTGTAAAATTTGAGCAAGGAAAGATCTTGATAGGAGGCAAGTTGTTATTTTTGTGGAATGAATTGATGAAGGCGACTTGGCGATATCACTAATGTTGCGCCGGCATGCCAAAGCTTGCCAAAATTATTCACGATAATATGAAGCCATCTTACCCGTTGCTGTTGATTTGAAACTCCAGATCAACCAACGTCCTGTCGTGTCTCGTTTTTCTGCATGGGTCGGTAAGACTGTCATCGGTAAACATGTTCACCGTGCGATACATTCCAATCTTCATCAGATACTATAATTGGCTTGCAGTTGATTATACTTCTCCGTAGATGGACGTCGAGGCTCCATCACAGAAATCCTGTACTGCTCCAAGCGCGTGGCAAAGTTCAATTGGAAACAACATAAGCAGTTGACTCGTGTCTGGGACGGATGAGTGGGAAAGGATGTATTGAAAGCGTTCCTCATCACATTAGTGGTCAGATAGATGGGGATTTCTCTTTCAAGCAGAAGTTGGCCAATTGCTTTATAGTTACAAGGTTGATCATACACCGTTCTTCTCCTTATCGCCGCTCAGGCTAATGGATTTGCAGTAGAAGCTGCAAATGTAAGGAAGATCAAGTAGATATCCTTGGTCAAAGATGTAAATGAACACAGTATGAGAAGCTGGGCCTGAGAAGCAACTCCTTTCGCCCGGCGTGTGGGAGCCACTGCTTTCTGGGGGATTCGCACTGAGCCTCCAAGTAGCGTGAGGGTTAAATGGGAGCTTCCCCCTATTGATAGCTTTGCATATGTTTTTTCCTATATCGGTGAGGTATGGACGGTGCAGTGTATCACCAAGTAGAGCTCGAAAAGAAGTCTCTCAGAGTTTTGGTAGAGCTGTCTGACCGAAGAAGAGGATGGTACAAGAGAAGGTACGTAAGAGACGCATCCATCTCGTTAGGACGGAAGAAGACTGACAATGCTTCGATTCATGATTCAGCATGAGGAAAAAGGAGGATTGCTCGTTTTCTACAAAACTCATAGCGGAGTACATCCAAAGGCTTTATAAGAGGATATTTGGTCTTGGTGTTGATCAGGTTATTTGGATCATTGAAGGCCCGACATCACTGCCTAGTGGGAATTCAAACACACACTGGTCATGTTGAAAGCCGCCTTCAGAACTGTCAGAAGCTACACCCTCAAAGGCCCGGCAGCGTGAGCGATGTAGTCACTTATAGAAGGAGAGCCTGTCAATGCGAATTATTCAATCAAGATCAGCGAATGAAGACAGATTTTATGTCTGAAATGTTATGATTTCATACACAAAAAAAAAAAAGAGCTAAGTTGAAAACCGTGGCCGAAATAGGCGGCTTAGGCAACAAGAGGATGAGACTCGCTATGAATGTTTGAAAACCCGCTAAGGGCGGTCCTAGGCAAAAGTTAGAGCATGTAAAAAAAAGGGACAAAAAAAACCAACGCAAATAATGAATCAAGTAAAATAGCTCTTGGGTTAGGATTAAAAACGCGTAATTGGGGTTGCGTAAGCTGCAAAGCAGCGGAAACTTCCATGAACCCCATGCGTTCGTGATCCAAATTAGGATCTGGTTACTTTCAAAACACCAATCAACTTGGACCTCGAAGGGGATAGGCAAATCCAAGTGTTAGAGCCAAGATGACCCAATTCGTACTAAGTAGAAAGTAAACTTGGTCGTTCACTGTTCTGCGGTATAGCATGTTTTGAAAACGAAGAACCACAGGTAAGCATTAAAATTACTAGGATAACTTTGTGTTTTTCCAATCAAGAACTTTTGTCTGATTTATTGATCCTGGGAGGTGTATTACGGTCATAAATATTTTGCAATG
>NW_023591398.1:171720-233572 GCF_014843425.1 Jatropha curcas | reverse complement strand
GTAGCTGATAAATTTGGGCCGAAATTTAATAAAATCTTGGGTTTATTTTTCTATAAAATTATGGCTGAATGTTTAAAATTAATTTGAAGTAAATTTTTAGTATTTCAGGCTTACTACGGGCCTCGGGAGCCTTAAGCTTACCTGGGCCCTAGTGCCGGTCCGGCCCATGGAATTGGGTCGTGACATATACATTCTAAACTGCTTTAGATTATGAAATGCTATTATTTTGGTGACATGGATTCATGAAAAGAAAAATGAAGTTATTACGTTTGTCGTGAATGTATTGATTCACATAAAAGATATTCTTGAATAAAATTTAAAATTAGCCCGCTATTTCAAAATATACTACATCCAATATATGTTTATCCATTTGTTTTTTCATATATTTTATATATTTATTATACCTCAATCTATTATGCTTGGATTTACTCTGTGTTTGTAGAGGGAGATCCAACCAACTTTAAGATACCAACTTTAAGATTGAAGCATCATTTGGAATTGGGGCATCAGAGTTTCACCCTTATGTCAAATACACTATTGTGGATGAATATCTTAACATCTTTTTCTATGTTGACAGCTTTTAATATTCTCCAGTTGCAAATTTTTCAGTTTGTTTTTTTTATATGTAATTTTCATTTAATTTATATACGTAATTTTTTTTTATTTTCAGTTTCGTGAAAATAAAATGTTATTATTATTTTTTATTTCCAGAAGAAAAATGTTATTGTTGTTGTAATATTGGCATATCTCTTATGGATGGAAATTATTATGCTTAATTTAGTTTTTATTTTTCTTAAATGATCCATTGGATTTTAAATTAATATATAAAAATGCATTAATCTTTACAGTAAGTTTTAGTTGGATTTTAAATGCATAATAATTAATTATTCATAATAATATTATCAAGATTTATGAAATATAAATTTGCATTCATTGTTTTTTTTAAAAGATTTTTAAGAAATGGACAAGAAAAGTGAAATAACCTGAATTTTTATTTTCAAAATTTTTCATTTAAATCTTTAATAAATTTATACCCTACAAATTTATTTAACCAGTTTCATGTAAATATATATTTTAAATAGTTGAATTGACCCCACAATTAATTGAAAACCCAAATGAAAATCAATTGGAAATCAAAAACCATACAAAAATCACGATTTGGACTGAACCAAACCCGGATCATACCAAATCAGCCCAAAAATCCACCCAAACACCTTCTAGAAACTCCCCCTATTTCCAACGCCAACCCCACCTTTCTCCCTCACTCCCTCCCTCTCGTTTTTCCGATCACCACCGACCCGCCTGCGCCACCATTTCCCTACCGTCGTCACCTCCCTCACCCAGCGTCGCTCTAGTCTTCTCTCTCTCCCTCTCCCTCTCCTGGTCTCTGATCAACTGAGGAAGGCTCGACGAACCTTCATCGCGCACCACCGCCGCCTCTCGATCCCTCTCTCTTTTTCTCTCTTCGGGTTTCCGGTCAATGCCACCCTCGCCATCGCGCCGCCACCGTGAGAATGATTGCCCATGCCAAATTTACTAGCCTCCTTGGACAAGAAATCTGCACACATGGTAGCTTCCCTATATATGTGTTGAACCTTACAATGCTCGTACTAGTGGATGAGATTCTGAATAACAAGGACCAATTGATGGATAGCACTAGAGGAAGCTATTTTACCATTAACAAGCTATACTACCATCTTACTGTCACACTCAACATGGAGGGAGCTGACTCCAAGTTGTTTTGCCAAACAAATTCCTTCTAGAACAACCCACAGCTCCGCATTTGGGACTGGATAAGTGCCAAATTTTGAGACCTTAACCCATCTGCCATTACAGTCTCGGAGAAGTCCTTCACCACAATCTAGTTGGTTAACTACTGACCCATCCGTATTTAGCTTTAGAGAAGGAGATGAAGGAGGAAGCCATTGAATCCAAGACAAATGCCTACTATCTTGGGAACCCACAACAACTCCAATTTTTCTTCCTCCAAAGCAAAAAATAAAATCTCTTGCTTTAAGCATTGGATAGAAACATGTTCTTCCCTGAATAACCATTTATTTCTTCTATCCCATATTTTCCAACACCTAATAGCGAAAATAATATGCCATTGGACCCCCGACTCATGCAAATGGCTGCTATAGAA
The DNA here is from genome assembly GCF_014843425.1 of Jatropha curcas. The sequence continues at coordinate 231,429 of NW_023591398.1, read as the reverse complement.
ATTTTCTAACAGCCAGTCCACAAAATTAACTCCATTATTAAAGAAGGTAGCCTGAGCAAGAGCACCAAGATCATACCAGATATGCTTCACGAAGCAATAATCCCTACACACATGAAGCAAGCTTTCTGAGCATCCCATATAAATACTGCAATTTGAGGAGTCAGACATGTGTCTTCTTCTGCGTCTTCATTTGTCAACAACTTCTGATGTAACATTAGCCATATAAAGACCCTAATTCTTTGTGGGCCTGGCCACTTCCATGCCAACTTCCATATCTGATTCTCCAAATTATCATGATTACTAGCCAATCAGCCATAACCAGATTTGACCGAGAAACGATCTGAGATGGTAAGCTTCCAATAAATACAATCTGGCCCACGAGAGTCCGAGGGAGGTAATACTACTAAAAGCAATAGTAAAAAATACTTAAAACTAAACATATATATAGTGGTATGGTAGGATAAATTTCTAATTAGAATAGAATTAAATTTATAATATTAATATAATAAAAATAATAAGTTGATATTATAATTAGAATAGAATTAAACTCCTAATTATATTAGAATTTTACTACATAAATAATATTAACCAATAATATTATACTACATGAATAAAAATATATATTAGTTCTATGCATTGTCAACAAATGTTCATAGTGTCTATCTAACCCTAATTTTTGTTTGGCTGTTGCTGTTAATCAACGGTAAGCCCCAACTTTTCTTTTTTTTTTTTTTTTCTTCTCATTCTTGATCTTTTATTTGCTTTTAATAAATTCTAATAGATTTGTTTTTTTTTCTTGTTATTATTGCTTTGTCTCCATATTTGGAGTTCTTTTGTTCCTACTTCCATTAGGGTTTATTCCTTCTTTGTGAAGGTTTATCATTAAAAGGTATGATATTTGATTTTATTTGGTTAGAGAATTTAGATATTGTTTCACTGATGTGTATCTTCGATCAATGGAGCCTGGTGATGCGGCATGTTCTTCCATTGATGCTATTAATGCATAGTGGCATGAACTCATTCATGTACGTCATATGCAACGAGTTTTTCAAAAAGCAATCCAAGTATAAAAGATCTAGGGAAGTTATTTTGTCATCCAAATCAATTAAAGGATCAGTTGCTACTGTGAAGATTTATCAGTCAAGGTCATCTTCAAGCGGAAAATTCTAATATTGTTCATTTTACTTTTATCATTCAAAAAAAAAAAAAAATTGTTACGCCCGACTCCAATCACGGGAGGAATTATCCGCTTTGGATCAAGTTAAATCTATACCATATTGGATTGGTAGGATCCGTAAGGTTTTATCCCACAGGTGAAATGGAAAACTTCACAGGCGGTCACCCATCTTAGGATTTTCGTTAAAAGAGCATGCTTAACCCTGGAGTTCTTTCAACTCTCCAAGCCATTTCACCAAAACGTCCCCCTGATTCATTCTTGTATCCTGCAGTCGGGACATTACAGGCGCACTAGCTTCCGTTTGTTTGGTCCTCGAACCATACATCTACTGGAGGGGGTCCAGCTTTGATACCAACTGTCACGCCCGACTCCAATCACTAGAGAAATTGTCTGCTTTGGATCAAGCTGAATCCATCCCATACTGGATTGGCAGGATCCACATTGTTTTGTCACACAGGCAAAATTAGGAACTTCGTAGGCGGTCACTCATCTTAGGATTTCCGTTAAATGAGCACGCTTAACCTTAGAGTTCTTCAAACTCCCCAAGCCATTTCACAAAAAGGAGCCTCTGTTGATTAAATTTTCCCTTTTCGATATATGATCCGATTCATTTATGTGTCCCAAAGTCAGGATATCACAAATGTAGATAATTTTTTTATTGTTAAAGGATCAACGAACTTTCTATTAAGGGAAAATTATAATCGTACCCCTATAATTTGTAGAAAAAAAATTACTTCACCCTTATCGTTTTAAAATACACTGCCATACCCTTACATGTTGAGTCCATTATACTGTATTGTGCTTCTGTCCATTTTTTTTAATTTTAGAGCATAAATCAAAGGAAATCTAACAATCCAAAGAGAGAGAGAAAAATTATCACCAAAATACCCTCTTCCTCTCCCTCTCTTTCTCTCTCTCTCTCCCTCTCTCTCCCTCTCATAAAATGAATTTGCAGCTTGTTCGCAGCTTCAAGAATACAACAACTCCTAGTGTCGTACTATTTAGCAAACTCATCTTCTGAAAATTTCTGAAAATGTTCAAAATTGAATAAGACAAAAACTGATATGTTAATTAAAATTGAAAATTTTTTTAATCAACTAGCCATTCTAAATGATTCAATCATTTTCTATCTTTTCTTCCAAATTCAATTCAAAATCAAATTAAAATGAGGTCATAATAGATTATTATACCAAAAGCCCAATATATTATTTTTATATTTTTGTTTGGAAGGATTAGCGTTTGCTTGAGGAAGAGAAGAGAAGACAAATATGATAAATGGATAGAATTAGCGTCAATTATGTCATTTCACGTGCATTTAGCATTTAAAATCACAAAATTCTAACGGAAGGGCAATTTAATTTGATGGACTCAAAATGCAAGGTATAACCGTCTACTTTTAAAAAAAATAAAGGAAAAGTATTTTTTTTTTAAATAAAATACAGAGGTACGATTATAATTTTCCCTTCTATTAATTATGATAGTAAATTCTATGTCTGATTTATTTGAATTTTATAATACTTGATTTTATTATTAATAATTATATTTCTAAAAAAAGAAAAAAAAATAATCGTCCATAGCTAAATTAGAAAGGAAATTGTTCACGTTTCTTAACAATTGAAGTTTTTAAATGATAATATTTTATTTTATTTTTTAGCAAAATAATAATAATAATAATTTCCTATTTAGAATTATATTAAACTTTCTAATAGAATTTAGATTCAAAATTGAAAATTAACATAACCAATGAAAATTAAACTTTATTTTTCAACAAATAAAATTTTCAACCCATAAAATTAAACTTTATTTTTTAGCTAAATAATAATAATAATAATAATGATTTCCTATTTAGAATTAGATTAAACTTTCTAATAGCATTTAGATTCAAATAGGAAATTAACATAACCAATCAAAATTAAATTTTATTTTTTAACCAATAAAATTAAAGTCCTCAATAATATTTTTGTCAATCCATAAACTTAATATGGGTATATTGGGAACCTAATGTTCCCCCAATTCGTATTTTTATATATATTATAGATTATAGATTAGAAATGGCAAGATGCTCAAGAAGTAGGATTGCATCTAACCCCATACAATGAATCTATTGTCAAAGTTATACATGTACTTACCATTATGCTATATCTTGGAGAATGTATTTATTTTCTAGTGTTAACAAACAATTCTTTGAAAATAATAATATCTTAAATAAATAATTGTTATTTTCAAGCAATGTAATGAGAAGCAATATAATAACAGAGAGAAAAATTTTATTGAAATAAAAATATATTTTTTTGAAATTAATTTGTTTAAATAATTCAGAACAACAAGGTTTTTTTTTTTTTTTGAAGGAATTTAAAAAACAGTAAATTCTTATCCTTAAAACTTGTGTAATGTATGCGTTCAGTACTCACAAAAATCCCTTGGTCGACCTGCGGGTTCGATTCTGTCTAGTTATGTAACACTTCGAACTGAAGACTTTGATTTATAGTTTAATCGGTTGAACCCGACGGTCCGATCCGAATCTGGGATCCATTTGTTCGATGGGAAAGAGTTGCAGTCTTGCATACAAGCTTATATACGGTTAATAAATTAATTAATACAAATAGTGTCCAAAACACAATAAGTCTTCTTTCTCTGTCTCTGATCTCTCTCCGGTAGGGTTTTGCCCACCTTTTTCACCATTGTTGTTCGATTTGAAAAGCAGCCATGCCACGGTATTGCCCATATCCATGTTTCATATTCAGCGTGTTCTTTATCTCACAATGGAGGATGTTTTTGTTAATCGTTTGGGGTTATATTTCTGGTTTGATTTTTGCAGGTACTACTGTGATTATTGTGATACTTACTTGACCCACGATTCTGTAAGTCTCTTTATTTCTTTGTGTTTCAATTCCTTTTCCCTGTTTACAATTTCTATTTGGATAGGCTTGCAGTAATCCGTATCATTTCTGCTTATTGATGTTTCAGGAATTTTTCTTGTACCTGTTAGCTGATAGTTTAATCAGTGTAAAATTTGATTTTTCTTCTTGTAGCAATTTCCTTTTCAGCTTCATCCCCTAAGTCAGTTAGTGTTTGGTAAATTTGAAAAATTTAGTATTGAAATTTTAAGAGAGCAATTTTAAATATTGATCCATATATCACTAGCAATTAAGCCTTAATCCGAAGTAGTTCGGAATTGGCTATATGAACGATATTAAGTAGTAAAATTTTAGATGCTGCACAATGTTCTAAAAAATCTCCTTAGTAAAACTCCAAACATAATTGTCTTTCACCAAATTTTTTCCAACTAATTTTGTTCCAATCCAAATGTTAATGTTGAATTTCAAATTCAAAGGGCATGGATTCCTATGAAAGGGTTTCCTTTGACTATTATTATATCTCATAATATTGCGGTATGTTGTACAATATTTGAAAATTACAACCAATATCCGGTATAGGTAAGTTTGATATAATTGCTCATTCCATATTCTTGGTCTATTTACAACTAGCCGGTAAAGAATTTTCAGATGTAGTAGCTTTCTTCTAGTCATGAAATTTTGAACACCTTTTCTTCTAATTTATTTTAACCCTTTATTTCATAATGAATTTGAGTTGTAGACTTCATTTATATATATTTGTTGGTGTTGAATTCTATAACTGAAATTACGGGAGTGAAAAGAACATTTTTAGTCTTACCATTAATTACTCCAAATAAATTCCACAAGATTTTGCTGAGTTCATTACACCATATGAGGCGTAAATATCTTTTTAATATTTATGTATGTATAATTTCAATTTTTATAGATTCATCATGTTCACACAACTTGTAGATGTAAAATTGAACATATTTTTGCTTGCTGACAGTCTCCTTTTTATGTTTCAGCCGTCTGTTAGAAAGCAACATAATGCAGGTTACAAACATAAGGTACTTTTCATTTGTCATTATATTTCATTATTATCATAATTGCTATTTAATGCACAGTTATTATTGTTCTAAAACTTGGAAGTTGATTCTGTGCATTAACTATAGGCAAATGTGAGAACATATTACCAGCAGTTTGAGGAGCAACAAACCCAAAGTTTAATTGACCAAAGAATAAAGGAGCATCTTGGCCAAACTGCAGCATTCCAGCAGGTTGGAGCTGCATACAATCAGCATCTACTGGCACAGAGGCCCCGGCTTCCTGTTTTACCAACACCAGTAATGCCCATTGCCGGGAATGGACAGTTACCTATGAATACGGCATTATTACCTGGGATTAGGCCTCCAGTTTTGCCAAGACCAGTTCCTGGTGCTCCAGGTGTTGTGAAATGATGAAGCCTCCCATATTGTTTTATGCAATAATCTTGTTTGGTTGCCTGCCTCTCTCTCAAAAGTGGAATGTTGCGCTTCTTTATGATTATTGCTGTACCTGTTTCTTTTTAGCATAATTTTGATCATAAGTTTTCTTTGTTCTATTTTGTTTTTTAAAACACATGGTCATAGTTATGGATATGGTTATGTAATTGGTTAGTAATTCTTCTAAATTAAAATCAACAAGTTAGTTGTTTTTCTCTGGGACAATAGAAGGATATTTTAATGAGAACATAGAATTCGAATTCTAAATTAGAAAAATGAAATAAAAAATAAAAAATAAAAAATAAAAATCAAATATATGAAATATTTAAAAAATAATATATATAATAATACAATGTTTATAATATAATATTATATATCTTCACATTATAATAATATAAAAATTATACACTGCATTTCTACTTTAATTATATAGGAATCCGCTTTTATTTATATTGCTTGTTGTCTTGGGGATCACTATTTGACCTTCATGTATTGTATCATATAGTGAGCTATCCTGTTCCATTGTTAAACTCTGATGTTTATGTTCTCGTCTGGTTGATAGGTTACATGCCTGGCCAAGTCATGCAGCCAATAATGGCACCACCTGGTGCTCCTTCCATACCTGGACAGGCAAATGGCATGCCAAGGCCTCCAATGATGATGCCCCCGACGTCTGTTCCTGGAAGTACTGCAGTGCCTGCTCCTTCTAGTGGTACCCCTTCCATTGTTCCACCTCCTAATTATCAACCAAATCCAGCAGTACCCACAAGCGGAGGCTTTGATAGCTTCAATAATGCCCCAGCTTCCGAGACTAATCATTAGTCGTCTCAAATTGGTATGCTTTGCTTCTGTATCTTAATGAAGAAAAGAGCTGAAAGCCACTTTGTAGTTATTCTACTCAAAATTTGTGACTATTTTCTAGGATAGTGAAATCTAAACTTGAGTTTAGTTATCTAATGTGCATCAATATGGTGCTAGATCCAGAATCGTTGTTTTACTATCTTTGTTTTTGTAAACACAGTTGTTGAAAAATTGTATTGAAAATCAGCTTTTGAAGGGCCTGCTATTGCCCTGAATTCAATTTTTACATCATCTGCTAACACTCTGGTAAAAATTCTGATTGAAGCATTCAATGATCTGGTGTTAGTTATGAGGATGAGAATGACTTGATTGGCATCTTGCACAACCAGAATTTGAAGGCCTCTGGTTTTTCTGGCTTTAGTAGTTAGTTCTATTGGATTTTTTAATTATGAAACTTATGTTACTGTTGCCTTCTAACTTTAGTTCTGTACTAAAAGCAATGAATCATTTGTTTGAGAAAAATCTGTGTAGAGAACATTTTATATTTGAGCCGTAGCATTGGGACTGCACAACTTAAATAGGCTTTTTCATAAGCCAGGCTAGCCTAAATTCTTAGAATAATTTGAGATTTTCACCTTGTAATTCCTTCTTGGTCAGGGAGAAGAAAATTGCTTATGGATTTGTAAGGATGAAGTTTGGGTAAGTGACATTGTTCTATTGCAACTAGATAATTATTTAAACAATCTAGTAGCTTTCTCCAGTTGTAGCATTGCTTTGGTGCCATTTTCTTTTTGAATCTCATTATCTGAAAGGCATTTACTGGAAGGATTCAATTAATGCTATTTTCTTTTGCTATGAATCCTTTAAATAATGCTATTTTCTTTTGCTATGAAACAATTGGCATCATTTGTTTGCTGTTTCTTTTTATTTAAAAGAAAATATTAATTTCTGAAAGGGAGAATAATTATTTAGTCGTTCAGGTTTGCCATAATTATCTAAGTAGTTCCCGACATTTTATATAATATTTAAGTCATCCCTGACATTTGCCTCCGTCTAACTGAATGGTCCCTCCGTCCAGTTTTAGTTGTTTTTACCGTTAAAATTAGGCAAAACTGAAGAGGTTGATAGGTTTTTTTAAATGACAATTTATGCCCTTGCTCAAAAATCAACACTTATTAAAGCCCTCCACCACCACCACCACCACCTATCTTCCCCGCTCCTCTGCCACTACCACAACCTATCAACCTCTAATCAGAGCTTCCACCACCTCAGAGTCTCTTCAACTAATACCACCTCCCAAACCTCTACCTCACACTCCATTTCCTCATCTTCTCTCCTTCCCTCATCTTAAACCTTCGCCTTCTCTTCAGTTAAGGAAGCAGCAGCGAAATGCCCAAGATATAAGTGCCACCTCCGCGTCGAACCTCCACTCCTTGAGTTTAATTTTGTTTGTTAATGCGATGCTTGATTTTGTCTCTACAAGCCTTTAATATAAGTTCTTGACAAGCAATTGGAAAAAGTTGACGGTGTCGCTCTTCAGATTGCCACTTCAAAGAGCAGAACACGTTAGATTTTGATTTAACTGCAGTTCTATTTTGCTACAGTTTCAGGTAGATGATTTGATTATATTTAATGTTAATATTCGATTCAAAAGACTCCATTTTTATTTTTGGAGTTTGGATTTTTAGATTTAAATTTGATTTTAGCCTTTCTTGTTTCTCTTGATTTTCAAGGAAGGAGTTTTGTTGATGAAAAATTTTGCCTTGAAGCACGCCATCTGTTTGTGTATTGCTTGAATGAAAAATTCTTTAGTTTCTCTTTTTTCTAAATCTTTCATAACTCACCTACCATTAGCTTTTCCACTTTCTTTTGACATTTTCAAGAACCCATTACTCAGTTTTTGCCTGTTAGATTCATAATTTACTTCAAAGCTGGAATTTTGATGTTGTTGCTGTTATACTTCTTTGTTGAGGATGCAATTTTTTTCGATCAAGCTCTGCTCGATCATTATTTCCTCTTGTTTTAAGCTCTCCTGGATCATTTTATTAGGTGCATTTTCTTGTTTCCTATTTGCGTTGAGGTTGTTGACTTTCAAAAGAGGAACTTAGTTTTTAGATCGGAGTAGGGACCAGGTTTTGATCCTATGAGGAAGCTTTTGTACAGACGTTATAAAGGAATAGAAAGCTAATGGGAAAAGGCAGATTTATGCTCTTTTTCTTTTATTATTATTATTAATGATTAATGTATTTAATGTATTTTTGGGAAGCTTCTATCCAACTTGGAGGTGTTATAAGGGTGTTTTCATCTTTTGGCCTCGTTTCAACGGCAAAAAGAACTAAAATTGGACGGAGAGACTGTTTAATTAGACAGAGGTAAATGTGAGGGATGACTTAAATATTACATAAAATGTTGGGGAACTATTTAGATAATTATGGTAAACTTAAAGAACTGAATAATTATTTTTCTTTTATGAAAATTAAATTAGTTCTTAAATTATGAAGGAAGAAGAATGAAGGAAGAAAACAAATAAAAGAAATATGAAGGGAGAATTTGGGGTTTCTAAAGAATAAATATAAATGATATAGAAAACTAAAACTTTTAATCCTCCTTAACCCCTTAATTTGGGGGGTTGGAGAATTGGGAATTTGAAGCCCACAATCTATCATTAAAAAAAGGAAAAAAATATATATAAAAAAAGAAAATTCTCTTTTAAACTTTATACCAAACCATGATTCATGATATATAAATATGATTCGTTGAATACATATGAAACATCCAAGGTCTAAGAAGATATTGTCCACTTTGGACTTGGCCTCCGCGAATTTGTTCATAAGCTATAACTTTTTTGTAGCCCAACATGCGTCTTGTTAGTCTAAGGCTTGACCTTTCTTATGTACGCGTCTTGATAGTCTAAGGCTTGATCTTTCTTATGTACATTACTTTCATCTTGTGCTTAACCGATATAAAATTTATTTACGGGGTCACATTCATTCCTTAGGGACTCAAGCGTCCTCGTTGAGTGGATGGGACAACGTAAAATTAACATGTTAAAATAAAACTGCAGCGAGTCCATATCATAAATGAATTGATTTATTTATAATACGAGTTAAAATAAATTGTGCAGTGAATTCCTTATAAACTCTTTACAACTTATTGAATTAAATATATTGTGGTGGGGCGCGTCAACTCAATACAACCTAACACGTTAACCCATAGAATTTATTTTAATATTATTAATAAAGTAATCATTTGCATATGCAACATATACACAATAAGTTTTTGAATATACATATACACAATAAGTTAATACCATAATTCGTATACGGCCAATTTAATTTTTAATTAAATGTGTTATACGTGTCGCGTTCTTATAAGCCGTTTAAATATCATATAACATTGGGATTCAAATATTTGACACAATTATGATTAAAAAGAATATACATGATAATATCCAAACTATTTTATATAATAATAAAAGGGATGGATTTAATTATAACATTAGATATTATATTTACTAGATATTATAATACTCGGTGCAATGATAATGCTAATAAATTAGAAAAGCTATTATTACAATACTGTTAGAATAGATATTAGATATGATTACACTACCATTGTTTTAATTAAAGGGTCAATATTATTAGGATATCAGTGAAAATTATAGTAGTCATAAGAGCAGTGCTAAATGACACAATGTACTAGGCTCAATAAAAATCTTTGATTGTGCATTTATCTAATTTCCCTGCATTAGAATTGGGGGTATGTGAGGCGGGAAAGAAGGAAATGGATATGGTGTATCGACAATCATTTTTTCCATTAGAAAATTTACGAATACAATGATTGAACTGTTGATGCTATACACTTGGCAAGTTTGTAATGCAAAGAAGGAAGAAGGTGAATGGAAATGGGAGGCCCTGAAAGTGAAGTGGGTATTGCTGGGTTAAGGAAATAGAATATCTTCAACTTGAATGCATGGTAGGTAGTTAGACATGAGGAGAAGCCCAATCTGCTCAAGATGGAAAGGAAGAAATATCCTGCCCCTTAAGTATCTTGGACTTATTGACTTGCTTCGTTGCCAAATATGTTCATATAGCATATTTATTAAGATGTTACCTATCAATGTTCATGATATGTACATCAAATAAATAATGACAACCTTACGAACTCTTCAGTTGATTATTAGGTGATGACATTTTAATTAAATTTGATTGGCATTGATGATGGGATAAATGCGGTACCTTGAGAAACTATATCATTCAATGGCATTTTCAAAACCCTAGAAATGAGTATGGATGTGGACCATTTTGAGGAGGCTAGATTTTTCCCTCAAATGGAAAGGAATGAATCGAGTCGAACGGGCTTGATTGATTTTCTTTAATAAATCGATTTTCTTTACTTAACCCATTTGTTAATCCTCAAAAAAAGATTCTCTTACCTTGGTAAGAGTTTTATTTTTGGAGTCGCTACCTTTATTAAGGAAAACCCATTTGTTAATCCTCAAAAAAAGATTCTCTTACCTTGGTAAGAGTTTTATTTTTGGAGTCGCTACCTTTATTAAGGAAAACCCATTTGTTAATCCTCAAAAAAAGATTCTCTTACCTTGGTAAGAGTTTTATTTTTGGAGTCGCTATGGACCAATGGTTTGGACGCGAGGCTAGAGTTTTTCCTTTTTGCCCTCAAATAGGAAAGGAATGGATCGAGTGGTCGAACCCGGGCTTAGATGTGGATTGTCTTTAATAAAATCGATTTTCTTTGACTTCAAGCCACATTTGGGTTTTAATCCTCAAAAAACAGAGTTGCTCACGATTAACCTCTTTGAGTAAAGGAGTTTTAGCTTTCTTGGCGGTCGCTCCTTTTAATTAAGGATAAACCCATTTGTTAACTGGGCTGCCTCAAAACAAAGATTCTCTTACGCCTGTGAGTGGTAGAGGGAGGTTTTACATTTTTGAGTCGCCGCGTTACCGCCTTTATTTAATAATTGAAGGCCAGAGAACTTCTATGGCGCTTTGTTTAGTGGAGGAATCCTACGTTGACCCCGAAATTCTATATAAGTAATAACACTCAACTAAACTCGGGTATTTTCACAATACAGCAGACGAGATTCCGGCTCGCGATATATCGCCCGGAGTGTCAAGGCTAGAGACTGTATTAAGAGTTACCCAATAGTGAAGGGAGGCATTAGGCTTGTGATGCTATAGGGTAAGGTATAGGTCCAAAAAATGCCGCTGGCCCGCTACACCACATGATCCGCGCGTCCCGTGATTAAAGCTAAGGCCTCATTGTCCCGATTAACCTGCTGGTCAGTCTACAAATTACACTTTAATACATGATGCATTAGATTAATACGAAAACACTTAAAAAGAAGATGTAAGAAGTCCATTATTTTAATGCATTTTTTGGAAACATGGTCAATCACACACAATCACCACACATTAAATTATAATATATTATATGAAAAGTAAACGCATCCAATAGTAAGAGAGGAGATCGTAGAGAGTGGATAGGCAACTCATGTCCTATTGTAATTGAGCAATCTGAGCCCTTAACCTCTCTTGAATTTTTCAGTAACCCAGAGTGTGAAGATTTGGGTATTATTACAAACAGGATTTTGGGATTAGATCGTGATTTACATTTGCTATAAGTGGCCTTTTTCATATAAAAAGAATAAAACATCCGATAAGAATATGTAACAAACACAAAAGTAACATTTAACTCGCACAGAGATAAAGAACCATCACATTGCCTAATTCAAATTCAGTCAATATCATACCATACAATAAATGATCGAGAGTGTCGATTTGGCAAGTATCTAATTAACAATGATTTTAGATGGTTAGGTTAGTTACAGATACTAATAAATATAAATACATGGTGAGAGTGTAAGAAGCATAAAGTGCTTGAAAAAAAATAATTTTGGAGTCGCTACCTTTATTAAGGAAAACCCATTTGTTAATCCTCAAAAAAAGATTCTCTTACCTTGGTAAGAGTTTTATTTTTGGAGTCGCTACCTTTATTAAGGAAAATTCTCGAATTATTCGATTCTTTAGAATCAACTAACTCGGTTTTAAACCAGAGACGAGATTCGGGAGTTAGGTACGATAAGGGAAGGTGTTAGGCACCCATATCGCCCGGTTAAACTGGCCTCATTGTCGATTAACTCACAATTCACTTAATAATATCATTAACTAAAAATGAGATGTAGATCCTTTTAATGCATTTTTTGGAAAACATGTCAATCATGCACATAATCTCATCCTTAAAATATGAAAGTAAACCATCCAAAGAAAGGGAGAGGAGAAAAGGATACAAACCATGTCCTATTTATACAATCTACCCTTAACCCTCTGAATTTTTCAGTACCCAATAATTATTACAAACAAGCATTAATTGAGATCCATTAAGATCTATTTACATTTTGCTATAATATTAAAGCATAAAAAGAATAAAACATCCATAAGATCGAGCACAAACACAAAGTAACCATTACTCACAGAATAAAAAACCATACATTCCTAATCAACAATCATTCATCCATACAATAAATGATCAAGTGATGCATGTTCTAATTACAATGTTAATAAGTGAAAGGTTAGTACAATAATAAATATAAAACATTAAGTTAGAAGCATAAAGTGCTTGAAAAATAAAAGACAGTAATTAAAAAGCAAGAATTCTAATGATTGAACAAGATTTAAGCTCATGACCTTGATGTTCATCATGAATGATGAACAAATACACCAATCATTGCTTTCAATCTTGTTTGTTTTGATTTATTTGATCCATTTGTGGTAAAATACGCATCCCAGACCACTTAAGGTTAGAGCTTGGCCACTGGATCTCTGAATCGGGGCCATTTATTGATTATTTCACATTATGAACCTCTGAATCGAAGGGCCTGGCGCCATAGGGAGAAGTGGCGCGCGCCAGAAGGGTATGGCATGTGCCCCACGTAATGGCGTAAGGCCCTTCCAAGATTAGGAAGGCTTTAGGCAAGAACAGAGTCAAAGTAGAGGTTTTGGGTTGATGTGGCACATGCCACACGTAGTGGCTTGCGCCACAAGCTAGGGACGTGTGCCACAGAGGCGCAGAGACACTCTTGTGGTTGATCCTAGGTTTTCCTCACAACTAGACTCTGAATAGGTGCTTAAAACACCGAAGAAGAAAAGAAGAAAATGAAGAAATGGATTAGAAGTTCTCAGATATTACCTTTTGGTGATTTTCTTAGTTATTAGTGCAAAAGGTGGATGAAGAAATCCAAATGCTTGGTCCTTGATCCAATAATTTGAAATTGAAGATTAAAGACTGTGTTTTTGGGATTCTTAACTAATCTTTAAGGTTTTTCTGATTGAAGAACAATGAATCTCAACTTTGAAAAAAGGGAAACTTAATTTGCCTTTGATTTCAAGGTTGAGTTTTCAAAACACAAGAGTTTCCCCATAGGTATAAAAAATCCTCCCTAAGGCACACCCCCCAATGCCTATTTATAGGCAAATGAGGGTGGGTGGCCCCATTTTAGGGCTGATGAGGCAAAATGCTATCGATGGGCCCTGCAATAGGGTCAGACCCATTTTTACCAAATCGAACCGAGTGGCACGCAAAATGAAGCGATGCATCGAAAAATGCACTGGACGAGTTTGGCAGGCTTCTCGGGCCCGGTTTCGTCGTGAAACGCTCGGTAGCCCGAAAAAGTAAAAATGGTCAAACTCATTTATAATCTCAGCCACGGACCATTGGTCTAAAAACTGGGGCGATCAGGAATCCCGATCCAAATTTATGTAAAAGCCTGTATATCATCACTAAACATTTTAGGTGCAAAACTTGAGCATCTACAATTTGCCCCCACTTTGATTATAATTTGCTTTCTAAGTAAAAATGTCATCAAAGTGTAAAGTAGAAGTGTAAGTAAGAAAGTACTTACCTGGTCTGCGTTCTTTAAACGACTTGGATGGATGAAGTGCGCCATTTTGGCAACTTTGTTGATGTGGATTGCTAGTTGTCGATTGTTAGTTGAGCAACTTTCGCCATGGTGATTGTTGCAACTTTTACGACTGTCTGTGCCAAAAGGCGAATTTGATAAAATGATGTGCGCCAAACGACAATTTTGGTAAAATGCTATCCGCCAAATGACGGCTTAAAATCTGGAATGCTCCATTGTGGGAGGTTGTCCTGTAAACTATGTGCCACTGGGGACGGCTTTGGTGCGCCACTTAGGACGACTTGAGTCTAAAATGCTCCAATTGAGGAGGTTGTTCTTTGGACGGGTGCCTTCTTTGAAGGGCTTTGTGTGCTTGCTTCAGGGGACTTACAGTTTTGAAATGCTCCGCTTTGAGAGATACCTACAAAAGGCAATTTCGGCAACACAGGGAAAGAGGCGCCTTGATTGATTATGGTTAGAAATTCTGTGATTAAGCTTGAAAAAACGTGCACGTATAATATGTGATTTTGCATGAAATCTCATGATTTTATGTGAATTATGTGAATTCCCGTGTTTGAGTGAATTTATGTGTGTTTTCTTATGTGAATTTATGTGAATTCTCGTGTTTGAGTGAATTTATGTGTGTTTTTTTTATGTGAATTTATTGAAAATTATGTTGTGGCATGCAAAACGAGGTAACTTACCTGCGGCCAGTGGTGTGTTGCCCCTGCTTAGGCAACTAGCTGTTGACAAGTTGTCAACTAAGTATGAGAGCTGCTCACGGATAGTGGACCTTTGGGTCAAATTGGGCCCGAAGGCAAAAGTCGGGTCCATAGGCCCATTAAGTCTTATAAAAGGTGAAGGTGACATCCATTTGTCACTTTCAACCTAACTTACTTACTTTCTCTCAAATTCTCTCTTCTCCTCTTTTTTGCTCCTTTTGAAATCAAAACTCATAGTTTTTGAGAATGTAGGGGACTGGCTTCCTAGTGAAGCTGTTATAGATCCTATGACTTGACCTTTGAGCCACGGAATGAAACTATGGGAGTTTATTCCGAATGTAGGACTATGATCAATCTGCGACACGATTTTCTAGCCATCTTTGCTAGGGCACATTCGAGGTATTTTAAAACTTTTGCTTATTTTTTCCCTACATTACTGAGACTAGAAAAATGCAAATATTAGGTTAGGAAGCAAAAATTAGGTTGAAATTTGCATGTTTGGCTGAATTTGGGCATTTTTAGGCTGTAACGGGCTGTTGTGGCGTGTTCCTTTGCATGTGGCATGTACCACTTCTTTGCTTGTTTGGCTGTGCTGCAGCCTTATGGTGTGCTCTATAGCACTAGTGACGCACGCCACTTGAGTAGTGCCTTGTGTCACTACTTTGTGGCTTGCACCACAGTAGTTGTGCAACATTAAATATTTATCGTTTTTCATCATTTTTCTTGCTTACCTATATCAAAACATAAAAACATGTGCCTTTATACTTTATTAGCATACTTACAGTGGTTTATGTTCCAAAAGAGTGAGAAACGAGGAAATTCAACGGCAACACCTATGTGGCCAGTGAGTGGTTTGACCGATTGCCTGAGTGGGTCCAAGAGTGCATCCGAGAGGCTGGCTTTGGCTGGTTTGTTGACACTATACCCTGAGTGTAGGGGCATACTCGACCCTCTAGTATTCTGGCACTTATGGAGCGGCGGATGGATACCACTCATACTTTTCATCTATCGTTCGACGAGATGACGAGCACGCCAATTGATTTTACTACTATTACAGGGCTTCCTTTTGGAGGGTGATCTATCATCTTTGTTGACCAGATGAGGACACTGGACTATTTGGGCTTGCGGGTGAATCTTCGAGCTGCTATCAGATTGGAGCCTACCATTTCTGACAAGAGGATCTATTATGAGAGCATCCTTGCTCATTATTAGGATATGCCCTAGGATTGGGTGGCAGAGCTAGACGTAGATGTGGTAGCTTAGGCCTACCTTTTCTATATGCTGTCGACTACCTTATTTACTAACCATGGTAACGAGGTGGATTTAGCACTGTGCCCCCTTTATAGGACTTGGATGTGACGAGGCAGTTCAACTGGGGAGCTGCTGCCTTATCATATCTCTATTATGGCATGGACTTGTGCATCTGTGGAGCGCATCTGAAGTTCGGCTATCGACGTGTTGTCGAGGTATAAGATCATGTCTTCTTTGATTATTCTCCCTCTTTTTTGCTTTATTCTTGTGCTTTCCCTTATTAGCCGATTTTGCTTTATTTTTTCATATAAATCTGGGCCTGTGAGCACCGTGTCCTCCCCATGCCAAGCTTATTCGACTTTCAGGGTGACATTAATGCTAGCTCTCTTCCTCAGGGTCGAGCATGGAGATTTGGCAGGAGGTATGCCCATACTACCTCGGATATCTTGTTGTTCCGGCAATTGTTGAACAGCCTGACCTGGGATCAGGTAATTTGTTACCTCATATTACTTTTATTTTTCTATTTCTTTTTTTTTTCTTTTCTTTTTTTTTCTTTCTTTCTCTTTTCTGATTTCTTATTCTTCTTTTTCTTTTGTAATTTTGCATATAGAGAAATATCCATGGGGAGGCATAGCTGACTATGCCGACTTAATCTAGGTAGCTGTTGGGTACCAGCATAGGTGGCTCCTCCTTTTAAGTCTGTTTTATGACATGTACTACCTCGGGGAGAGGGTGTACAAATGGGGACTAAGTCTAGACTGAAGGAGAGTTCCTCATGATGTACGTTAATATATGCTATCCACTAAATCCATCAGGCTGGAGCAAGACATCGCAGTTGCACGGAGAGGATCAGTTGCTACAAACCATCTAGCTTCCTTCATACCTGACACTTATGCTATTTTTGTGTGGACTTAGCTCTTGGTCCATGTCCATCCACCATCCGAGTTTGATCCTTTTGCTGAGGTGGAGGAGCTTGATCGAGGTCAGGGCGATGCCCCAGCTTAGGTGACTCTTATCCCCTTTATTTCGTTTTTGGCTTTGCCTTAATGTCTTTTCTTCTTATTCACTGACTGTAATTATCTTTGTAGCGGTAGCAGCGCGATAAGCGCATGAGGAGGGTCTCAGATTCTAAGGCTCTAGACACGGCTGTCGTTGTCGGCAAGCTAGAGCATGGACTTGGCGCTTCCTTCTCTTTCATTCTAGAGCACACGAGGTAGCCAACACAAGGCATGCTAGAGACCCATATTGTGAGATCCTATCGGATGTCTCCACAAGGCGACACTCATATGAGTATTATCTATTCTTATTTTGACAACTGTTCTTTTATTATTTCACCCTCTTATTGGCTGCCCCTGTCTTTTATTGCAAGTGACTGTTGTTGACTATAACGAGGTGTGCCAGTTGTAAGAAGCGGTGCGCCTCAAGTTACAAGTGGCGAGGCTCTCTGACGAGCACATACTGTAAGTATATAAAAAAATAACAACACAAAGAAAATATGCAATGCACATGCCATGTATGCATGAAATGCAATTATTAATGTCTATGAATAAATGCAGAGAGTTAGCATGGCGCATCCAGCTGGCCGGGGTCAAAGGATTCAACGTGGTGGGCATGCTGGTCGAGGAGCTAGACGACGGCCAGTTATCATTGAAAAGACCGAGGATTTTGACAGTGACGATTCGGAGGAGATGACTTCTGACATGTCTTGAGTCTGCTGCCCCAGTTTTCTTTTCTAGTTTTCTTTCTTATCTTTTTGGCATTCTGGACCTAGTTTGGGTGATGAACTCCTGTAAAGAATGATTACTTCATTTATATAAAAGCAAATACCCATTTCTTTACATGTTTCTGAGTGGTGATGGTGTATTTTTGCTTTATAGCTAATATTTATACTGTTTGTTGAGCTTGAAAGTCGAAACGCAGCAAAACAACACATTTTCCATTTGTCTGCTAACTAGTGGCCTACACCACTAATGCTGCAGTGGCAACCAACTGTCAAATTGTCCTTTCATTTCTTGCTATAAACGCCCATAATACACCAACAAGCTTCAAAAGCTCATTTCTCTTTCTCTAAACGAAGCTTTTACTCAAAAACTTCTCTAAGCTCTTCATTTCTTTGCCATTCTTCATGGATTGGTCCTTGGCACTTGCTTTCGAAGCATTTTTCTGTAGTTTTAGCCGTGAGGATTGGGATTTACTTTCATCATTCGAACTCAAGCGCTGAGCTACTACCACAACATTCGGGTTCAACCCGAATTATTGAATGGTTGATCAACTATGTTGATCCTTCGGACAATTTATTTTGCCACAACGACTTCGAGATTTGTCCAGTCTTTGAAGAGTTCAACATTATTTCTCGAAGAATACCCGTGGTTGAAGAAGTTCCTGTGGTGCCCCGTTTGGATATACATCCTACTTTGCTTATTCTACATATATTCGGTTTCTCCCCTTATAAGATTCTGTCTTATGACTTTGGAACTGATATCGTGCCCTTGTGACCACTTGAAGACCATGCATTAAATATGGATCACACTAGCCCATACTGGCCTTCACTTGTCTATTGCTTCATTCTTAGTCAGTACTTGCTACTTCACTGGTATTAATGGCTATGACAATCTTAGGCTGGTACCCAAAGTCGAGCAGATGGCTAGGCATCGCATGCCTTTTTTACTTATTTTGGCTGAAACATTTATTTGGCTGGGAGAGCATGCTCGGGACTTTAGCTCGATGCTTGGTCGATGGGGAGTCCGCTTCTACTACTGGTAAATTCACTTTTTCTCTTTTTTTTCTATTTTTCTTCTTTTCTCTTTTTCTCTATTTTTCCTTTTTTTTTTTTTTTTCTTTATCTATTTTTTCCTGTTTTTTTTTTTTGTGCTCTAAACTTTTGCTTAAACCAACCCTTTGCAAGTTTTCGACTTTAACGAGCTTCTTTTCTAGTTTCTTTTTCTAATTTCTATTTCCTCTTTTTTATGATTTTGCTTTCTTTTTTTTTACTTTTTTTTATTTTATTTTTTTTTTATTTTTATTGAAATGCATTTTGCATTTGTGGGGCTTTTGAGAAGCTAGAAGTGATGGTCATACCATTGACTTTTTTTTTTTTTTTTTTTTTTTTTTTTTTTTTTTTTTTTTTTTTTTTTTTTTTGAATGCATTTTGCATTTGTGGGCTTTTGAGAAGCTAGAAGTGATGGGTCTACCATTGGACCACTTGATGTTCGATTATAGACCACGAGTCTATGTCTGACACCACTATCATTTGACTGGCGAGACTGTTGAAGATTGGACTGCTATCTTTCAGGATCTCACCTCTTAGGGTGTCAGATGGACTTGCCCCTAGTGGTACATAGAGCGGGTCACAGTTTCTTCATACATGCTTTGTGTGCCCCTGTGTGGGTTGATTATGGCAGTCGCTTATCACCCCAGCCGAGTAGCTAGGTAGTACGACCGCCATCAGGCTGCCCTTGATTATCCTCGGTTCGAAGATGGCCTTATTACTCAATGATTTCTGTCTTGCTTTATTTCCACTTGACATAGTCGCACAACTGTACCCATTTTTTATGTAGCTGATACCTCTTCCTCAAACTCATACTGCTCCTGGCTGCGGGCTTATTCTGGAGTCGGTGCTAATTCGGAGTCGACTAATCTGTTGACTGCTAGATTTCTGTCAGGACCTGACATGTAGATGCTCTTATCCTTCTTTCTAATGAAATGTATTAGACAACCATTAATAGTGCCATTATATGGATATATGAACTTATTATGAATGAAATGTCTTTTTACATAAAAATGTTCAATATATTTCCTGTTATTCTATTTCATCTAAGTAAATTCACACCATTTGCATATCGACATAAACTTATCATAACAAGCTTTAAAGTTAATAAGAACATAAAAAGGTGAATTTATTAATTGGGCTTTGCTATAGACATTTCAAGTTACACATAAAATTTCTTTAGTTTATCCAAATTGACTGGTTCAGTGAATTCATTGCCTTCCAGGCTTGATAACTATGAATTTGAATGAGAGGGGATATTAGGCTAAACTAGATGGGGCTAGAAATATGAGACAAGGATAAAGAGGAAGGATTGCATGCATTGTGGGGGGATAGACAGAGGCAGGGGGCAAATGTGACAAGGGTTGCTTAGGGTTAGGGGAATTCTCAAAGTTATATATATGGTTCTAATATATGAGACAATATAGGCCAAGAATCTCCATTGTGTTACATGTGCAAGCCTAGTGCAAGGGGTAGAAGAAGGAGTAATGAAATGGATTCTATGATTGGTACAGGGAGGGGCATAAATAGCATTATAGGGAGGGGGTAGAGTGAGGGGTGGTGGGATAAGGAGGAATCTTAGATTAACAGGGAGAGCGAGAAGACCAAACTAAACAAGAGAAGCAAATACACAACATAGTAGGGATAAGGAAGAGGCAACTGTTAAGCCTAATGTGTCATCACATCAAGAAAGGAGGCCTACTTCACTATTTCAAAAGACTTACAATTTGAGGAGAAGATCCAGCTTGAATACAACACCAATACCAACACCAACACCAACACCAGCACAACCCAACTCCAAGATAAAAGCAGTGACAGCTCAGATGAGTCATATTGTGGCTTCTTTGACCATGACAGTAATGAGATAGAGGGGGTATCCATCTGATTTTGTGGTGCCTGAACCAGGGGTAGGCATATCTAGTGGAGATGTAAGGGCTTAATTAGAGGACAACAGTGATGATTTGAGTAGTGTGGACTCAGCAGATGATGAGAGACCTATTGACGGTTCAAATGATTCTGATGTGGGGGATGAACCTGTGAGCAGAGAAAAAAGAAAGAGAGTTGTTAACCCTTTCAAAAACTTATATGAAAATGAATATAGGCCAAATGATGAGGGGATAGTTGAGTTTGAAGTGGGTCAGTCATTTGCATCTATTAATGTGTTTAGGGAAGCTTTGCAAGAATGAGGGTTATAGACGGAGAATGCATGCTTCATTATTGAGTGATATGGTTAAATTCATGGTGAAAACAATGAAAAGTGAGCATCAATATGTGAGGCCTCTTGGAAATAAAAATCCAAATGCAAACACAAGATGGGTGAAAAGGAAGTTGCAAGATGAGCTTGAGATTGATCCTAATATAAGATATCAATTAATGGCTGGAAAATTAGCAAAAAAAAAAAAAAATGGGGAATAATAATGCAACCATGACAACTATATAGGGCTAGGAGCCAAGCTAAAGAGACACTAGATGGTTCTCATGCTAAGAGTTATAACCATCTTAGAAGATATATTGAAGCTTTGATGATATCTAACCCAGGAACTTTATGAAATTTGAACCTAAACCTAGAAACTGTGAGACTAACCCCATAGTTTTTGGGAGATTGTTCATAAGCTTTAAGGCAATGAGAGATGGGTTCATAAAGGGGTACAGGCCATTAATAGTCCTTGATGGATGCCACCTAAAGGGACACTATGGAGGAGTTTTATTAGCTGCAGTGACCATGGATGGCAATAGAGGGGTATTGCCTTTGGCTTTTGCAATTGTTGAGGCCGAATAAAGTGGCAGTTGGGGTTTCTTTCTTCATCAGTGCATAGGTCCTGGATATCATGACAAACCCTGGACATTTATGTCAGATAGGCAGAAGATAAGTAGTCCAAACTTTATGCTTATATAGTGGGGTCATTTTTATTATAATATTTATTACTTTATGATATAATATATGTGACCTTATTGCTATCAATATTTGTATCTTTATTGACCATTATGCATGTGCCTTGAATAGTGTGTTTGTATTTTTTTTTTTTTAATGTGGTTTTGTGTCTGCTATTATTTTGAATGAGGTGATTTATGTACTATTCTTTTTAACAGTTGTTAATAGATGTTGTGAGAAATTGGTTTCCAGATGCTTACCACAAATTTTACTGTAGGCATATAGAAGAAAATTTTAAAAATCAATTTCCTGGTATTTTATTGAAGAAGGAATTTGGGGCTGCTTCTAAGAGTACATATTTTGCGCAATTTAAGTTGCATATGCAACCATAAGAATAAAACTTGATAGGAAACCTGCTTATTGGTTACTTGAAATACCTCTTAATAAATGGTTTAGGCATGCTTTTAGTGTAGATGCTAAAAGTGACCATGTTAGTAACAACACGACTGAACCTTTTAATGGTTAGGTTGGGAAACTTAGGTCAATGCCATTGTGAACCTTTTAGACACATTTAGAACAAAATGCATGGTGAGATTGCATAAAAGGTCTATAAAGGCTGCTTCTATGAAGGGTAAATTAACACCTAAAGCCAAAAGGGATTTGAAGAATATCATTAAAGAGAGTAGATGTTGTAGATTAATACCAAGCAGTACGAATGAGTTTGAGGTCAAAGAAGGGCCATTTACCTTTGTTGTTGACTTACAAAAGAAAATCTGCAGTTGCAATTAGTGCGACAAGTCTAGTATGCCATGTAAGCATGCCATGTTGTGCATAGGATACAAGAGAGTTAGTGTTGAGGATTTTTGTGACCCATTTTTCACTATTGAGAAATATGTGGAGACATACTCAGCCCACCTACATCCAATGCCTCAACCCAACTTTGAAGGAATTCAGGAATCAGAGAAGATCTAGCCCCCTGAGGTGAGAAAGAGGGTAGTAGGCCCAAAAAATAGGAGAATTAGGAAAGATGGTGAAGGGCCTCTCGCAACTAGAAGCACAAGGACAAGCACAGTAAGATGCAAGCAGTGCAGTCAGTTAGGGCATAATAAGAGGACTTGCACATCGACTCCGTCAAACCAACAAGTATGTCAACTAATTTATGCCTTAAGCACTCATTGTTATCTAATATTTTTACAAAAACTTACGGATGTCTTCACATTTTGTAGTCACAGAGAAGGAAAGGAAGGACTACAGGTGCTTCTAGATCCAGATCAGGAGAAAGAGGAGGGAGCAATGCAGAAACTGCACATTACGAGCAGAACCATGGACAATAGGAGTTTGGATATTTTGGTTTTTTGACATATAAGAACTTTTTTTTGCAATGTAAATTTTGCACAAATACTATAATGTGCACATAGGAACTGTTTGCTACAATGTAAATTTTGTACAAATACTATAATGTGCATAGATTGATATTTTTTGGGATGATTATTCATAATAATTTGTAATCAGAAATCTAGAGAAAATGTTGTTCTAGATTTCTTATGGCAAATATGTAATGAAACATTGTTTTTTGTTCAATGAAAAGTTGCAGAAAATGTGTTTTACATACACAATATTCTTGATGTTTGGAGTAGGTTTTGTATCCAAATTGATGCATTAATAAGCAGGTTTACAATAGGTTGGAGGTTTTAGATCATTAAAGAGAGTAGATGTTGCAAGTTTTATATCATTAAAGAGAGCGAAGAATATCATTTCAAACAAAAAGATAGTCTTGCATCAATAAAGGGTCATTACATCCACCATTAACTGTCAACTATCCAACCATTCGCTCCTAACACATCCACCATTATACTACCCGCCACACACACACAAACTAATAGTTCACAATAGCTACATTTTCAACTAAAACCAAAAATAAGCCAAAAATGCCGAGCTACCCATCTAACCTATCTTGCAAAACACAGACAGAACAAGGATGAAATTCACTACAGTGCATGTCATGCATAGAGCCAAGACAATCTTCGTGTAGCCAATGACAGAATCCAGCCCATCAACCTTGCCCTGAATACGCCTATTTTCATCATTCTGGCGCACAACATCTTTTAGGTCAAGTAGATCCCTTACAATGTTGTTCCTTAGCTTCATTTTAAAACTTTCAACTTCCATTGCATCTCTAGCCATTCTTGTCTCCCTAGTGCTCTCAATGCACGATTCAGCTAGCTTGCACGACCAAAGGAAGCTGCCACACTCATTATTCTTATAAAAATAGCAGGGCCTGTTCTTGTTCTTGCTTGTCTCGGAAATCCTGATCCCAGCTTACTTCCCGCATTTGCAAAGAGAGTTCAGAAATCTACCCTCATTTCCGCAATCCGTTGCGCTAGAAGATGAATTACTCCTCCCAGACATTGCAAAACCCCAATCAAATTTCTTCTTCCTATTTTTTAAACTTTTTCCTCTTTATTTCACTCACTTTATTGATTTAAAGACATAATATCGCTGTATAAGGGTATTTTTGTAACATATTAGCTTCTCTCTCTTTAGACTGTTAAGAATTTCATTGACTTCCTCACAAAATTGATAAAAATGGATGGAAGGTTATTATGGTGCAACGGATTAAAAATGCAAGGGTACAGTAGTCTAATTAAAAAAATACAGGGGTGGAGTAGTTCTTTTTGTTAAAACATAGTGGCACGAATATAATTTTTCCTTGTTAATATATAATGTAATTAGCACATTAGCACTTCCACCAACAATTGCATCACTTCACCACCATCACTCCTTCACCCTTTAATCCAAATTTTCTTAATATAGTAATAATTTTCTTGCTTGTATGCATCTGGTTCACACTTGGGAAAGAAAATAACAAAGTAAAACTTCAATATAACAAACAAAAATACAATCTAACAAAACCACAAGAAGCCGATTAAACAAGCATGTTTGTGTTCTGAATAGAGCTATATGTCAAACATTGAGAGCAAATAGTTACATTTTAAAAAATATAAATAAAATTTTGGGGAAACAAATTGAATTTAAGAAGTTTAGCCTCCTAAATCGCATATAGTTCAGCTCTATACCCAAATTGAGGATTTCTTTAGTGCTTTTTTTTTTTTTGTTATATTTAATAAATTATAATTTGAACAATAAAATTTTTTGAGAAAAAGTGGAAAAAATAATATAAAAACTATAAAGATAATTATGTTACGACATTGTCATCATTTGTATTAAATCATTATTTTGCTTTTACTTTTTAAATTAAACTAGGCAATGCGGGGTTTACTTTTTTACTGTATATTATACTTTTAGTTCTTAATTTATTTATAATTTATAAATTATTTAGTATATATGGTTTCACAATCTATATAGACTTTTCAAAACTTAGAAAAAAGTATAAGTTGATATATATACACAGAAGCAAAAAGAAAATTTAAAATATTCTATATAGACTTTTCAAAAACTTTAGAAAAAGTATAAGTGATATATATACACAGAAGCAAAAAGAAATTTTAAATATATATATAATATTATATATATATATATAATATATATATATATTGAATTTTCACTTTTCCCTAATCTTAAGTAATCTAATCATAAAAATAAAACGATAAAGCCAAAAATTTCAAAAGTTAAGTAGAAAAATAATTATTTTTAAGTAAATATTAATTAAATATTAATTTTTAAAATAAAATTATTGATGGCTTGTGATTGATATCTAATAATTTAGATAACAACATTAAAATTTTAAATTATTAGACATTTAATTTCAACGTGATTAAATAAATTTTTTACATATAAATACAATTTAAACTCATAAAGGATAGATTTTATAAAGATATGTATTTGATTTTAAATTGGAACTCCTAATAATTCTAAAAGATCTGAAAGAGATTTGAAATTATTAAATCATTTAAAATTTTATTAAATTATTTTTCAATGTAAATTTTGAAAATTATTAAACATCCCTTAATTAGTTATAGGTATTGAGCCTATTTCTAACTAAAATACTTAATTATGAGTATAGTATGACTTTACGTGAAAGTTCAAACGAATTCATTTAATTTAGATTTGAATAATTAATTGGTATAGTTAGTTTTGTATAAATAAAATATTTTAAAAAATTAGACCACCAAAACGTATTAAATTAAAATATTATCATAAGACGAAATTATATCTAGTAATTCTATACTTTTTATTTTAGCACCTAATTCTTTAGATAATGGTTCAATTCAATTCTACTATATTTTGATACTAAAACCTTTATCAAACTTATCTTTGCAGAAATCCCTCAGATAAAATACCACATTTTATATATATATATATATATATATATATATATATATATATTATGGAAACATTTATTTGAAAAGATAAATATTGTGAAATGTAGAAAATAAAATTAGTGGAAACTATCACTTACAGGTTCTGGCTTAGTTGGCAACTCAAGCTGGACACGTGGGAGGAGCTTTCAAGTTCGATTCTCACTAAATGCACTTGCGAAGAGCTTGTCGAATTAGGCGATCTCTAATAGGGGGCTCGGATACTGATGCTTTACAAATCACTTCTTGCATTAAAAATAATGAAAAAGGATTTATAAAGTTAATTTATGATTTGTTTTCATTTACTTTTTACTTACAGGGATCAAATTCTTTCTGCAATTTCTCTATCCAACTTCTCTTTATTGGTCTTTGTTTATTCGTGGCCGGTTGTTCCTGTCTCAAGGTTCTCTTTTCGTTTTTGGGTAACAAGTTTTAGTCTTTCATGGCATCAAACATGTTCATATAATCTAACAAGCCAATCACGTGGGATAATCCAAACGGTAGAGTAGCTTGATATAATGGATAAAACATATAAATTTTTTTATAATGTAATGAATATTCTAACATTTTAAGTAATGAGGAGCACAATCGAAATCCAAATTTAAATTCATTCAAATATTATACTTAGTTCAGTAATGTAATCATCATTTCATCACAGTTGATTACATCCAACCCTTCATAGCCTAAATTCATTCTCATTCTCATTCCATTCCATACAATGGACACGGCCAAAGAGTTCAAATCCTTTTTTAAGGCTTCAAACGTGAATAGGCTTATAGTTAGGAGTGTCATAAATTCATTCTCATTCTCATTCCATTCCATACAATGGACACGGCCAAAGAGTTCAAATCCTTTTTTAAGGCTTCAAACGTGAATAGGCTTATAGTTAGGAGTGTCAAAATAGATTATGACACGTGAATAGGCTTATAGTTAGGAGTGTCAAATTATATTATGACACACGAATATGATTCACTTAACGGGCAAAATTAATGAATTAGGGTTAAGGTTAAACGGATTCGTCTTATAAACAAATCATACATTTATGATATATCTTGTCATGGATCAACACGCGGGTTACGAGAGTCCCTTATTTATTTTAATGTAAAGAGATGATTATAGTATCAGATATAAATACTCCAACTAAAATACTATTTAAACTTTATTGTTATATTAATTTTTTTTATATTTTAGTTATGAATTTATGAAGAATATATGTATTTTATGTATGAATATTTATTTTTAAATATGGCTTGAATTAAAATTTAAAAATATCATAAGTAGGTTAAGAATGTCATATACAGATAAACACGACCCATTATGCAAGTTACATAGGTCGTATATGGATCAACACGACCCAAATAACCTGCTTATGATATTAGACAAGTTATCTGCCTAATTTTTGTGTCGCGTTAATAAATTTAATGTGATTATTAAATGGATTGTGTTTATTTTGATCCTAATAGTGTCGCATATTAGACGAATCTTTATCGAATCCGACACCCAACTCATTTTGACATCTTTAGACAACACTGTACGGGCTGCAGAAGTTACAAATATATAAGAAATTTTGGTATTATACAAACGGTGCTTGTAATAATATATATCACTCGAGTATAAATAGAATGGCAGGTCCCATTCACGATCATGATGATAATAATATTACAATAACATCATCTCCTGCAGAAGTCTGTAAACCAGCTTATCGCCGGAGTATATACTTGATCTTCGGTTTCCCCGACTACTGTAGCCCACACAGAAGTTTAACTGCCTATCCAGCTGATTGGAACACATGCATACATGTAAAGAAATTATCATCATTCAGAGTGAATGTATGTGTTTAACTTTTTGAATTGCTTGCTTCACCCTTGCTGATGGTTCTTCATACAAGATGGCAGGGTTATCGAACTCAGATGCCAAGCTTTTCTCCCCAAGGAAGGCTCGGAATGAGTCGGCCACTGAATATGAAAGAGAATCAAGGTTGTATCCTCCCTCCAAGAAAAATACGCAACGGCCCCCACATAGATCTTTCGCGAGTTGTTTAATATTTGAGGCCAGCATGTAGTATGTTCCGGTTGTAAATTGTAGACTGGCTAGTGGATCCAAAACATGACCATCGTACCTGAGAAAAAAAAAATTGAATAAGATATGTTTAATTTAGTCTATTTGCTTTTTAAACATCAAATGTTTGTTACCTTTCCAGTTTAACCAGATTCCCGATTTAGAAAATGGTAGACCAATAGAAAACGAAGCATTTATATGTATTACGAGCATGTATCACAAAATTTAAATTGGAAATTAAGCACTATGATGATTTTACTAAAATGCTACAGAGTAAGAAATGAGAAATATATTTGCAATTACTAAATTGATGCAAGCTACACGCTGCATTTTTTTCTTTTAAATAATAGACAAGGGAAAACAGGGCATGTAATGAAGCTAATTTCTTCTTCAAGCAAGCCTAGAAATTCATAGGACAGCTACTCACCCAGCAGAAACGAGAATTATATCTGGCTTGAACTTCTGAGCACACGGCACAATGACTTCATCAAACACAGTCCTCATGGCATTGTCACCTGAGCCCCCTGGCAGAGGTAGATTTAGCGTTGCACCCTCACCATTTCCATGACCTACCTCATCAATTTTACCAGTGCCTGGATAGCTTCCATCCTATGCAAACAGATAACAGAACAGGAATTGAATAGTGGCTTATTAGCAAATCTTGCCTCACACTTCCAATGCTTATGGCCAAAACTAAACATAAAACTACTCATCTAAGTTCCTACTAGTAGAATGGCTAAACAAAGAAAAATAGTTGCAACATGATCCTTCTCTCCAAGATGGGTGGTTAACAATTAGCAATGAGACTACACCTACCAGAGGAAAATATTTTGTATCATTCTCCCTCCCTAAAAAGCTCAACCTAAAATTATCAGAAGCAAACTTGGGAGAACCAAAGAAATGAATACCAAATTATAGTAGAAAAAGTTTATCCTTCTGTTATGTTCCTTGGTAAGGGATCGTGTCACAGGGCAATGTATTACATACTGTTTCTCAAACAAGGGATTTGAGCCCGTCTTCTTATTATGTGATCTACCTATTTTGTGTAGGAAGATGCAGCTCATTAAAAGGGCGCTGTCACCTTTGGATCTTGCTAGAGAGAGCTCCAATCTCATGTTGGGAAAAGATTCTAACTTATTTTATTGATAGCAATAGCAGCTCTTTAAATAGAGGTTACAATGCTTCTTTAGGAATCCAATTCTAAATAGGAATAAACTACTAGTAGAAATAAACTATGTAACCTAAGGAATCATTTACTAATCTGGATTCCAAGTTTTATTGTGCTTTTCTGAACAAATTACTTCCCTTCCCGCGCCTGCCATATGTCTTCCTACAAACGCGTCTACAACATCTTGACGCTCATCATCCTTAGTCCTCAAGTAGCAGATCAGCAATTTATTCATCACCACTAGCAACCAATCTATGGATGTGAATAAAAACTGAATTTATAATACTACAAGGTTGAAATTTTTAACATATCCATTATGATTTGGTTTGAAATTTTTGTATAAGAGTCTAACATAGTGTTTGGTTCAATTCTATTTGGCTCGTGGAATTCATCTGAAATGCAGAATTCAATTGAATTCCACATTATGGCTGTTTGGTATAATTCGATAATTGAATTTCATTTGTGCTTATTTCCTAAACTACCCTCAAACTTAATTATTTAGAAACAATAATTTTTAACACAAGTAAAACAATCTTATATCTAATAAATTTATAATGATTAGCAACTATATAGACCAATCAACAATATAGAAATAAATTTGATATGTGAAAAGAAAAAAGAAATTGATATCTGAAAAAAAAAATCTACTAATACATATAAAATTAATTCATATGCCTTATAAATAGGAGGTTTATATAACAAGATGAATATTGTTACTGATAAGTGCATAATAAACTTAGATATTTAATAGTTGATATTAAAATAAAATATCTAACATAATTGTCTAGAGATATTAATAATAAATAGAAAAGTAATTTGTGGTTTCCATCTTCTTCTTTAGCCAATGACTTTTATCATTAGTTGGTCTTAATTAGTTAGCTACCTACTATTCATTTGAAGTAATTGAAAATTAATAAAGAAGCTAACTTTTGAATAATATACTTTAGCTTTGTTACTATTAAATATCTGGTATTTTTTATTTTTTTTTTTATTTTAGTAAATAATCTATTTTAATTGTAAATGTTCAATAATTTGAAGGAATATGGCTTCTTGAAAATTATTATTAAAAGTAGAATATAAATGGTCAATGATTATAAAGAAAAATATATTATATATGTTATAAGGGTATTTAGTCCTATAAACAATGTTATGTTAGTTTTACAAAAATTGATTTCAAATTCTATCAAATTTGATAGAGTTTGGTTTTAGTTATAATCAATTCCACATGATTGAATTCCTGAAATTTAATTTTGCATTTTAGTAAAAGCAAACAGCTAAAATATGGAATTCAATTGAATTATACAAAATGTTGGTTTGTGGAATTGAACCAACCATAGTGTAAATCTCTATTGACAATAGTTCGGCAGAAAAGAACAAATTAGAATACTTCGATCCCAAATTTTCTGTATAAGATACAGCTAATTTCATCTAGCAAAATACAAAATCTCACATGTGATGTGAATAACATGAATAAAAGCATGTTTGAGGTGAACATTGCTTACTTGGTGAGTGGACAAGAAGAATATATCTGGATCGTCATAAAATGCATCGTTGGTCCCATTCCCATGGTGAACATCAAAATCAATTATAAAGACTCGTTTTAATCCATGCACAAGTTGAGCATGGCGTGCTGCAACAGCCACATTACCAAAAACACAAAAGCCCATAGGCCCTTTTGGAATAGCATGATGTCCTGGAGGTCTTATCAAAGCAAATCCAGCAGGTGGATTCTGGCTCTTTGCTGATACTGCAACCTGAAATATGATAAAACATTCAGATTGACGTATTACTAGACTGAGTTCCTCTAATCACCATGTCTCTGCAAATATGAGTAGCTTCAAAATCAAATCTATTTTGATGCAACATAGAAAAATAGTTTCTTATCATTCAGGGAAAAAAATAAAATCCAATTTTATCTAGTAAATTAAAATGTTTTCAGCCTGCTGAAAAGGGGGAAAAAAAAAGGACTAACGTGCCAGACTGAGACATCACCACTGAATCAACCAAGGCTAGTCCTGCTCCAGCGGCCAAAAGTGATTCCTGGAATGTCTGCATCATTAATACCTTCATCAGAAGCAGAATAAAGAACATATAACTTCATATGAATTTTGTTATTGTGATCAAACCAGACATCGTCAGAAAAAACATACTTTATAGCTTAACTGAAGACTTTATAGACATATTCTTTTTCTTTTGTATTCTTACTTCGGAAAAAGAAAAGGATTATGGTCAAAGTACAAGATGTATCTTTATACATCTATCAGCTGCAGAGAAAATTGTAGATGCTAAAAAGAAAAAGATAACATTTTTATAAATCTTAATAAAAAAAACAGAGCACTTACACTGGCAGTAGCATATGTTGGTCCTGTTCCATCAATGACAATAATGCCCTTTTCAGAAGCCTTATCCATTGCCTATAAGAAACGATTATAGAGTTAGAAATTCTATCAATATTTTGCCTTGCAAGCAATGGCAGCATTTTAGGTTGGGGATCACGGCCTTCTTCAGACTTTTCAAAATTGTTTAGTAACCCATATTACTTTATACATTTTTGAGACGTATATTTCCCCCCTCTCCCCACCTCCACCAAGCCTTTCAAATTTTTTTTTGTTCATGTGTTTCATACTTTTTCTCTAGAAGCATGCATGCAGCCTTCAAATTCTATTTGACTTTGTTATCCATATATTTTATAGAGTTCTTCCTATGTATAACCAATTTGAAAGATGTTCATGTTATCCCATAACCATAATTATTCTTTTCTTCTTTTTCTTTTTCATCCATATTTTTTGCCTTACCAACTTGTGAAGTCTAGTTCCGTCTTTACCATCTCAAAGTCACACGACCAAACACCTAGGCATACTTTGTGTGCAAAGATACTTATGGCCATTTTTAGGCTATTTGAACCAATGTTTACAAAACCAGGCAGGACCTTCTGGTCAAACTCATTAACCAGAAACCAGTCACAAGTCCAGTTCATGTTAGTGTTACATCTGTTCATGGCCAAACCCATTTTTGAAAAAGTTTGCAAAACAGTTCAACAGGTAAAGATATTGAGATCAATACACAAACCACAAATTGCAAAACCTGAGACTTGAAATCAGAAACTTATGCTAAAAGAATGGCACCGAGTCATCAATCTATGTTTCATTTAGCAATTAATGTGAATCTAACAAATTTGCCAAAATTTTAAAGTAATCTATCAAACATGTACACATGTCTGTCTGTGTACTCATCTCAGGATCAACCCAATTTCTTTAACAAATGAGCTCTCTTGTCTAATCATTGGTAGAAGGTATGAAAACATCAAATATGACTGAAACAACAAAGGGGATTCCAATGAGCTTGATTGGTTCTTTCACCTTTAAGCTTGGACTGTTATCATCTTGCATATGACCAAAGTAACCAAACAAAAGGATTGCGGTTGTTATTTCTGTGAATGATTCTCTATATTTCTGTGTATTGCATTGAACAAAGCTAACTTTATATGTACAAGGGTGTTCCTAATTCAGGAAGTAAATCCATAAATTCCTTCAAATCTTCCTACAAATACTCTAGTTTCTATACACATATGTTTGACTAATCTCTCGGATTCTACTTTCTACACAGGTGAAGAGAAAAGAACATTTCCAGATCAATGTAATGTTACCTGCTCAAGACCAGCAACATAAGCCTTCGAATGAACATTTGCAATGTCGTTCACAGAAGCAGGCTTGAAATTTTTAAGTTCAATGACTTCTGAGCCACGAAACTGAAATATGAAAAAAATTATTCATTAGAACTTGTTATTACGGCTGTTCTTGAATTTATAAGGCTAGAATGGGCAAATATGTACAGGAACAATTAGGGCTGTATTGGAATAGCTTAAAGGAGAAAAAAAAAAAAAAAAGTGAAAAAAATTATTCATTAGAACTTGTTATTACGGCTGTTCTTGAATTTATAAGGCTAGAATGTGGCAATATGTCAGGAAACAATTAGGGCTGTATTGGAATAGCTTAAAGGAGAAAAAAAAAAAAAAAAGGAAGGATTATGGGGCTGTCTGTGGAGAAAAAAAAAAAAAAAAAAGGAAGCATTATGGGGCTGTCTGTGGAGGAATTAAAGGGCCTGTGAACAGTAGTCGTGAATTAGTAACCAATGAACAATAATGTGGAAATAGTTAAAATTGAAGAATTTAGTCTTTGCATATAAACTTCCTTAGGCATCACCAGCAAGGGTCGCATGGCATCATATCTGGGGTTGAATTGCATCACACAAGGTTGAAAGGAAAAAAAAAAACAAAAAAACATATCTCATAGTCTTATTTTATAGACAAATTAATATTGATCTTTTACAAAAATGGCTTAAAAACAACTCCTAATCCTTTACGAAAAGGACTACAAACTAGTCCACATTCTCTAAGGAAAACTCAGCTAGTACTTTGATCAACTGAAAAATTAAACTAAAAGAATTATACTCCTATGCATTTATAGACTCTCACTAATACATTTCACTTTTTAGGCATAGCAGGTATATTCGGTGACTCCCTATTAGTGCTATGCATTGTTCCCTGGTAAACTGTAGTTTGATCAGGTAAATTATAGAAAATATATCTGGAAATAAAAGTTACAGGTTCAGTTAAGAGGAAGAAATTTATAATGTGGTCACTCATGTTTATTTTGGCTGATTGACACATACTATAATTGCAGGGACAAAAGGTCACAATCCTATGAGGGTGAGCTAACTACAAAACCTGTCCTTAGTTTGGATTGCAAGTTGCAACTCGCCTACCTGAAGCTGGAATCTCCAGTAATCACCGATCAGCCATAAAACAGTGAATTAGTTCCCAGGCCATTTACACAACCATCCATTTTACTATAGGAGCTAGCCATGCCTGTAGTTGTTACCTTGACTGCAAGAAGTCTTACGAAAATGTCTTAAAATAAATGTAGAAACCTTTGAACATGTGATCCCAAAATGCACAATTCTGTTAAGAGTTCCTAGTAAACATTGAAGTACAGGAATAATAAAAAATAAAGACCAAGTGAAGAGAACTTCAAATCAGAAAAAGGAACTGGCATAATAATTAAATACAACCAAGTATTGAGATAAATAAATAAATAAATAAACAAGAAATAGTAATAACATGTAATTCCAGATACCTTTGAAGTGAGCTTCATCTTTTCAAGGGCACTCACAATTGCAGGAACTCTAAGATGGGATTCCGGATGTGCTTCCTAATGAAAATAGTGCAATAAAAATACAAATAGTAAGAAGAAGAAAGACAAACTTCAAACATGCATATTACACCATGAGTAAAGTAAGAAGTTATTCCATTCCATACATATTAAATAGTCCTCTCTTTAGGTTCCACAACATCAAACTGTTAACTGCTTGCATTCTAATATTTCGTAATCTTAAATGTTCTGAGACTACTTTTACTTTTCACATTTCTTGTCATAAATTGAGAAGCCATAGGACATTAAAATTTGACCTGGCGAGACAATAAATATTTTGGACATCCCAGAAAAGTGGAATGCTGGACTAACAAATTGAAAGTGTGAAAATTAAGCAAGGATAATCTCCTCCTTGAGCAAATAGAAATACAGAAATACTGTAGTTTATATATATAGACCTTTTTGAACATCTTGAAGTTTCCAGCATTTTTATCAAAGTTGGTTCAACAATCCATTATGTGGGAGAACAAAGAGACAATTGTAGAGTTAAACCAAATTTCAACACTTGCATAATAATCTCAACTTGATCATTTGAGGTGTGGATAAGTTAGAATTGATGCATATTATGTAGATAAGCCAAACCATTACTGTGTTAAAAAAATATATATATATATAAAGAAAACTGTTGAAGACGTATGAATTGGGTAGCAATCCCACTTTAGAAAAGGATGAGAAAGCGAGAAGATGCATAAGACAATGGGTAGCCAAACTAAAATGTTTAGTTCAGTGAAGGTGAGACCAAATCCTTGGAAAAGTACAACTTCTGTTAATTTAAATTTGATAATGATGAATAAAATTTGTTACTGTATGTAAATGAACCCCCAGGTCCCAAGGCCAACTGATCCAGCAAAACGTGTCCTTGAATTCAAAATTTCAAAACTTACAAAGATGAAAGTCTGAAATCCATTAGGATTTCAAGAAGTGACATATCAGTCCATCCATATGAAAGCACGGAACTAAATTGAACATACCTGGTTATGACCCATAGCAGGAGCTACACTATACATCACTCGTGCATCAGTAAGTTTTTGAATAGAAGGTAGGTTTGGATCCTTCTCAAAACTATATGAACATGAAATAGAAGCTCCAATGCTTTTTGAGCAGTGTTTCCTCCATACTATTGCCTGCTTCTGGAAGTGCCTATGCCTTACAAATTCAGTACTAACATCAATCCTCTGACAGTTCTTCCACTTGCATGGATCAGATTGTACTGAGAATAACATGTTCCCTTAAAACAGAACATAATGATTTTTGTTGAGAATTATCAATCCATGTTAAAATCGAATATTAAAAGGACTTTGAGATATGACAGTCGTTGGTGAGGGAAGAGATACTATTTCACATGAGTATTAACCCAACTCTTATGTATAAGCATGAGAAGGAACTTGTTCCAACTCTTATGTATGAACCTATTGTAAATGGACCCCATCAATTCCAATTACTCGACATATGACCTACAACAAGAAGGTGCTTGAAATATGCTAGATGCATTGCTTAAACTTCAGGAGACATGGAAAACATCCATCGAGGGTTAGAAGGGATTTAGCATGCAAAGGTTTGCCTACAATTTTAAATGGTATCTGCAGTCAAAGAATGCTTGGAGAGTTTTTAAGCACAAGGAAAAAGTTCTTATCATTATTTTTATCTTAAATGAACTTTGCGTCCTTTTTATAAACTCTTGTACTCCTCTAGAATTTTGGATGCTTTAAACGTTAGGGCGTTTTGCATCTCTATTTTCCTTTTTCTTTTAATAAAGGGCCATAATACATATAAACTTGTAATTTATTCCTTCAACTTTAGTCAAACTTTTAAAATTTTAGCAAAATCACCATGAATGTTGGTTAATTATATAAGTCAGCCAAAACTGCACGCTTCTCCCACAATAAAATGATAAAGGTTTTTTCTTTTTTCTTTTTTTTATTTTTTAACTTGTTTCCATGAATTTTTAGTTCCAAATACCACTTACTCATTTCTACCTACTGCTTTTTTACTGAAATATTATCTAACATGATCTCTAGTGTAAAAGAAGTATATTAGCCAGAAACCAGTTTCATTTTTTAAGTATGTTGTGCAAAAATTAATACTTTTTCCAGTTTCATGAGGATCCAGGTTTCAGTTTGTAGAAATAAAAGGAATGTTGAACTTGAACTTGAGTATTTGAGATAGCAAGTAGGAAGAGCATTACAATGATTGACTCAAGAATGACTCGAAATCCGAAGTATTTAACTTTTTTTGTAAAACTTTAAATAACAATTAATCTTATATTATATATTCAAATAATGTTGAATTTATTTGAGATTAGTGAACAAGTTTCTTTTGAAGTTCTAATAAATCGAGTTGAGTCTAGCGGAGCTCCACTATTGTGACTAGCTCTTCAAATCAAGCTCAAATATAAGCAATTAAGTAGACCAAGCACAAGTCAAGTTTTCAGTCCTAATTTTCTAATTGAGTCAAGTGCAAGAGTTCACTATATTGAGTGGATGTAGCTTTTTCTATAACTGTCTTAACTAACTAATTTTCCAATATGCATAACCCTCCTACCCAAAGAATCATATGTTTAAATTTTGAAATTCAATTAAAAGAGGATATGTATAATATATCCAATAATTACTTTCTGAGCAGAACTTTTAGACAACCAAACATATATAGAGCTTAATAATTCAAAATACAAATGAATATAAATTATAATGAATGTTACTCGATTATGATCAAGTTGACAATGATAATTGACAACCCAAAAACACATATACGCAAAAAAGGAAACATAGAAGTGTAATTGCAGAGAAGAAATGGATGCAGAAGCTTACTTGCAGAAAATAAAGGGCGGAAAGTTTGAAGCTCCATCGAGTGGGCGAGGGAACCAGTGGCCCTCATAATCCAAATTAATTCTTGTCAGCCCTTCGTGTTCACACTGCTACACCGTTGCTTTTTTATCTTACGAGTTGACAATTTTATCCTTCTAAGGGAGTTTTCTATCGCGGTTGAGTTGAGAGGGCCAGGCTATTCTTGGATAGACAGAAAAGGGAAAGAAACAGTTTTTGTTTTTATAATGAAAATAACACTTATTTTGCTTCCAAAATTTTACCTTCAAATTGGACGACAATTTTGGAAGGAATTAATTTTATTTTTCTTTTATATCCAAACATAAAACTTTCTTTTCCATTTTAAAACTTTTATCTTTCCATTTTTTTCCCTCTTTCATCCAAACATAATGGTTATATTTAAACATTTTACTTATGTTCTATCTCTCTCTGAAAAACTCTTATTGTCCAACTTATGAGATAGTATCCACATTTTTTAAATAAAGGATTTACTATTTAATCTCTGGACTATATTCAAATATACTCATTGTAAATTCTCAGTTTTGCATCCTTTTTATGATAGTATGATAATGATAACTAACAAATAGATTTTGATTAATAGGTGAATGTTGAAAATCCTAAAAAAAAAAAAAGATTACTTGTGAAAAATCGTATGAGATGCAATAGTTGATAAAATGGACATAAAAATGCGTATTTTTATTCGGCTGAACTATGGTATTGTGAGATTTTGTCTATACACCATTTCAATTAAAGGAATTGAAATTTGGCTTAAACTACACAATAAAAACATGCACTAGGGCTCGAAGTCGAAGAGGATTCGAGGATTAAGTTTTCGGTCTAAAGCAACCGATTAATTAGCTCAATATTAAACTGAGCTTTGATATGAAAATAGCTTTTCATGACAATTTATATTATGCATGAACATATAAAATATGCTTGATCATATAAGATATTATGACTAAAATTAACAATATTCCGTCCATAAGAGCGAGTAATAAATTGAAACAAAATAGAAAGTTTTGTATCTAGCCTCATGATAAGGATTTTAGGATAATCACACATATCCCAATAACAATAATAAAGTAAAAGCAAAATAAAGATCAATTAAGGATCGACTATTGTTATAATTAGTGAGTATCAATTCTGGCCCCTTGTTAGAGATTCTAGAGTGATCAAACATAAAGGTGAATATTCTGCCAATTCGACCAATTCGAGTAACCTTTTTAATCGAAGTATTTTAACTGAACTTCTTTTTTTTTTTTTTTCTTGCTTTAACCGAATTTAACCGAATAAATTTTTTAAGCGAACTTAACCAACTCATTTTTTATGGAATTAATTTTAATTATTAACCGCACCGAAATTTTTACCAAAAAAAAAAATACTAAATCAACCAACTTTAACTTAACTTTAAATATTAACCGACTT
Organism: Jatropha curcas; assembly: GCF_014843425.1. Next base: position 192,604 of record NW_023591398.1, on the reverse strand, counting down.
TAACTAAATTAATCGAACTTCATTCATGATACAGATTTAACTTGAGCAACATACAAATGGTGAAAACAGAACTAATCTACTTAAAAGAAATAAAGAAATTGTCAAAACAAATACATATTTAGCTCAAACAACAATAATTCAAATTTAGCTTCAACATATTGAGCCTTCTTCTTTCTGTTCCTCTCAAGCTCCTGCAAAGAGTAAAGTAAATTAATATTAACCAACAGTGAGATGTGAGTGAAAAGCTAGAAATAAAAATTTAAGAAAATACATTATCCTTTTCTAATTTTTCAAGTTCAGCCATGTCTTCTTCAACATTAAGAGGCTGACTTGAAGTCCGAATCCACACTTGAGTGCAAATGAGAGTTTGTACTACTTTAGGAGTTAGAGAACTCCGAAATCCATCTATTTCCGGTACTAAAAGAAGATTCAAAGGTGACTATAGAAATAGGAATAGCAAAAATATTGCAAGCCATTTGTGTAAGAATATGTAATCTTGAAATATTATACTTCCACCAAACTAACACATCAAAACCCTCAACATCAGCTTCAATCTCTTCATCCAAATATTTATCGACCTCTGACTTAGTAAATTTTCCATCCATTTGAGTGAACCTAAATTGTTGGTATTTGTTTTGTAGCTAGGGCTACAACTGACTCGTTCTAACCTGACCCACCTGAGCAACCCAATCCAACCTGACGAGTTTGAAGATATAATGGGTTAAATTGAGCGGGTTATCCTTATGATTCACCAATTGAGTTGGATCACGGGTTCACTAGACAAACCCGCAAACCCGACACAACCCATAAATAATGTCAAATAAATAAATATATATGTGTGTGTCTGTGCAGCTATTTGTAATTATGAATTATTTAGTTAATTTGATTTGATTTGCAATTTTAAGTATAAATACTAAATTATTTACATATTTAGTAGATATGCCTTGTAACTTATTGCTTTTTTTTTAATATGAACTTGTTTTGAATTGTTGCTATTGGAATATATTATAGTCTAAAACTTATTGTACAATTACTTTACTAAGTATTTTTAATTTTACTGTTTGTCTTTTTTATTAGGAAATTTAATTTTTCATTGTTGATTATGATTATGATGATGATAATAATAATCATGTTAAGATATTTAATTTTAATATTATTATCATTGGTATATATTTATAATTTGTGAAAATTATTATATAATTAAGTTTTTAAATATATTTAATTTTTTTAGTCATTCCTCTTAAATAATTGTATTTTATTTAAAAATATTTTTATTATTATCATTTATTTGACCCGCGGATTTACATTGAACGCATAACTAACCTAACCTGTTTATAACCTGCTAGTTCATACATTTAATGAGTTGAGTTGTGTCAGAAAAATCATTTTACCCACATATATGGGTCAAGTATTTTAAATCAATAAACCCAACCCAACCCGACTCACATGCAGCCCTACTTGTAACATCATTTTTTTGATCATCTGAGGATGATTCAAATTTGACTCACTTGTAATAGACAATTGATCAATTTTCTTACTTTCATTTTCAGGTGCAAACTTCTTCTTGTATTTTGTGAACAAAAAATATAAAACATCTTTCACACTTTTTCCCTTCTCCACGCTTTTTTGTTGATCATACATATCATCAAATGCAAATTGAACTCATTCTAATTTAAAGCATGGATCAAGAATAGAGCAATGTTAATGAATTTATTCATCTTTTGTGGATCCCCCAATATTTATCATATTTGTTTTTATTTGACATGTCATTTTGCTCAACTCCTCATCCTTATAATAAATATGCTCATTCAATAAAAGAGTGCATAAATCTCTTGGAAAAAGATGGTAGATGTGATATATAAGGAACCTAAAATTTTCAAAGTGAGATGGTAGTAATATTGTAAAAAAAATGATCATCATTCTAACACTTTTCCAATCATCTTTTAAAGGTGCCCCACCTAGCCGATCAAGTGTACAAAGATCATTTGAATAGTGAGCATCCTCCTCATCATACCTCTCAAAACCTTTCTCAAATTTTATTGTTGATTCTAACATTAGGTATGTTGAATTCTATCTAGTAGGGATATCAGGGCATAATAAAGCTTTACTTTGAATTTTCTCATGTTCAACATATTCTTTAAATTTTCTTAATCTAGTTAAAGATTTGATGCACATAACGCATTGCCTCATTAACCCTTTTAATTGAACCATTAATATCATTCAATCCATCAACAACAATCAGATTGAGAATATGTGTAATGCATTTCATGCGAAGGGAATCACATCCTAAGGAACTTTGACCCCAATTAGGTACTTTTTCCTTTAGATATGTAATAGCAACATCAATTGAGCTTACATTATCAACGGTTGTGGTGGTTATCTTATCAATATCCTAGTATAATAGAGATCTTTCAATTTTCTACCAATGTCTCTACCCTTATGACTAGGAATTGGACAAAAATTTAAAATCTTATTGTTCAATTTCCAATTACTATTAATATAATGAGCTGTAATACACATATAACTAATTCTTTTCACAGATGTCCATATGTCTGTAGTGAGACAAACAGTTTAGTTTGTACTTTTCAAAATAGATTGCAAGTGAGCTTTCTCATACACATATCTCTCAAAGCAATCACATGAAATAGTGAACCTAGATGAAATTCTATATCTAAGGCAGCAAAGAGACATAAAAAATTTAAAACCTAGCCCTTCCACAAATTTAAAAGGAAGCTCATCAACAATAATCATAAAGATTGAAGTTATCCTTAGCATCTTGATCAAATTTCCAAGTAGTAAGAGTGCCCCCCTCTCTTGAATTTTCTGATTAAAAATTAAGTGTTGTTTGTCTTGATTCTCCGATAGAAGTCATTTTTTTGTTATAGACAAATGATATTTTAAGTGTTGTGGTGCCATTTTTTTGGATCACAATTATATTCTCTATTACAATAGTTGCATTTACCTTTAATTACTCTTTTTGCATCTTTAAATTTGGAGAAGTGATCCTATACATTGATCTAGCCATTATTGTTTTTCGCTTTCCTTTATTGGTAGGTGCAGTTGTACACTCCATTGAAGTTGCACTTGAATCTATGGGTTGTGATTCATCCATATTCATCGGTGTTTCTTTGCACTCTTTGAAATCCATCTAAAAAGAAACATCAAAACAGTTAAAAAATGTAAAGACGAAAAAAATCATTTGATAATAAGTCAACATAAAATGTAAACTTAATCAAAAATCATTTCGTCGGAACCGGAATGCACAAGTAAGGGCAAAATATATTCCAAAACTCAAACCAACAAAGGCTTATTTGCTAATATTCCACACATCAACAAATGCCAAAATAGTCAATCAGATCCATCAAATGAGCAATAACCACAAATTATAATCAATAATAAACAATGATTATAAATAACTTAAATTACAGTTGCAGCAGTAAACAAATATAGAGTAAATAGTAACATGAATTAAAGCATAAAAAATTTATGGCTATTACTTTTATTTAGAGATACGCTTTGTAATACAACTATTAAAATTAAAGAATTTTTATTGAAAAGAAATCTTAGCCTAGATTAGCACAAATCGAAATCGCATAATTAAGAAAGGACACGCAAAAAGTTTAGGTTATACGAAGAGTAAGAAAAGACGCACATAGATGCTGCAAAATTTATGTCTTTTAGTAGCAAATTCTTAAGAAACAAAGCTTCTAAATGTATTTAGAGAAATTTTAATAGTGGTTTAATGAAAGCAAACTCAGCTGCAAAGGCAAGTCTCAAAACTGAGTCATGATGTAAACAACAGAAAGTTAAAGAACAAGAAACAAGGATTAGTGAAGAGCTTATCCAATTACCATCCACAAGATAATACCATCCACAAGATAATCAAAAGGGTAAGGAACGCATGAATTTAAAATCAGAGTTGCAAATTTCCAAACATTCTCAGGTTTATCACTAAGATAAAATGAAAGACAAGCAATATTGAACCAAAAGAAAAAAATGCACAGTATAAATACAAGAGAAGATTATAGTTTGACTTAAAATGAAAACAAAACACATATACAATAAGCATTACAAATAACAAGCTTTTTATGATTATAATACCAACAAAAACCATTTCACTTTAATAAAATATAATTTAAAACATAAAAATCATAGACATATTGTTGATTTTGACTTGAGCATGATTTAAGAGCAAAAACAGAGAAGTGGTTGTGAAAAATAGAGATAATTTTGCCATATGTGTGGCAAATCTTTCCAGAAAGTAAAATATCAAGATCAGAAGTAAAAATTATTCAAAAAAAAAAACAAAAATAAAATATGGAGATTTCTTACATATGGTATATTATTTTTTTATCTCAGCTCTGTTGGAATTAATGGACGGATATGGGCGCGCCCATGACTAACCTTTTTAACTCGGATCTATTAACAATACATGATAATAATTAATATGTCTAATTATTATTATGAGTATTTAAATAAGTTTAAATATTTTCGTCGGTTATTATTTTAGACAGTTTGTGTTTTAGTTGGATTCCTTCAACTTACGATAATCTAACTAAATTTAAAGAAAAAAGAGAAGGTCGTTCTGTTTTACGTAGACACAAAAGGAGAAACAAAAAGAATATACTCCAGAAAAAATCTGACTGCTCTCTCATTGCTAGAAGAGACAATAGAGCTTTTAGACTGTAGAGAACAGTAGCAGTTTGTTTGATCATGATTGCTCCTATGGTAATCAAACCTGTAAGGCGAGGCTAGAGGCTATCATCCGCTGCGCTACAAGAAGTAAGTATTCGACCCACTCCCTTTACATATCATGTATGGATATTTCATCTCTTGTTTTTTTTTACATTTGTATCAGAGCCTTGATGCCTTTGTGTTCTGGTTTGCACATATGTTTAAAAACCTAAATTGATCTTGGGCATATTTAAGTATAAATATGTTTAGATTAATTATATAGATTCTAGATTTTTTTTTTTTTGGTTTGCTGGTACACGGCCGACAACCACAAAGTCAGATTGTTACTTCTCTTTTTTTGTTTATTTTTTAAAAAAATAAAATAGGCCTTTTTTTGATTTGCTAGCATGCAGCCAAGCATTCATAAAGCTATTGCGTTGTATGTCAGCGACTTGAAAAGTCAGGTTGTTGCCTTTTTATGTTTCTTTTATTTTTTTGTGTAATTAATATATATCCGAAAAAGAATGCGATGATTAGTACTGGTTGCCTTACTTAGTTTTCTTTTTTTTTTTATATTATTTATTAATTAAATTTAATATATAAATAAAAAATTTTTTGGGGTTAAGACTAGCGGCAGTAGGGTAGGAAAAAGAGATTTAGATTTTGTGTCTCTTTGTCATATTTACGAACTTGCCATTAAGGCAGATTCTCTGTTTATTTATAGATGTACCATTAATCAGTATTATTTATTTATTTTCTATTCTATTATTAGGCAGAATTTTGATTAACTGTGATAATGCCACTTAACTCCTTTAATTATATAATGTGTTTATATATACTGTTAAAATTTTTTTTAATGGTAGTATTTATTTTTTGTTTGTTAATTTCTAATTATGTTTAGAAATTGAATTAAATTTGTTTAAATCGAAAATTGCTAACTAATCAAATTAGGACTCCAAAAACCCCAAGTAGATTGTCTAGTTAATGGAATCAAACTCTAAGGAACTCTCTTTTTATTTTTTTCCTAGGCTACGAGGCTGCTCTTAATTGGCTATGGCTAATAAATTTTTTTTTGAAGGTGTAAAAAATATATTCTTTTTCTCTTTTTGATCCTTATTTGGGAATTATAGGAAATTGTTAATAAAAGCCTACTTTTATTTTTTAAATTGATTTATTTAAAAAGATAAAAAAATATTTTAGACCACATATTAAAAAAAATTTATAAATTTTTTTTGGGTACATCTATTGCCTATATTAGGAGTGTTTTATATTTTTGTTAAATCAATGATTATGCATATGTATATAATATATTTGATAATTTTCTATAATGTGTTATACAAAATTATGGTGGGAATGTATAAGACCCCAAAGGTGGCAAGGACTCTTGGCAAAAACAGCTTTTAGCCGAAATGGAAAGGGAAGTGTATAAGATTCAATTAAGACCAAGTTTCTAATCCTCATGACCTAGAAATTTTGATACCCCATATCGTACGGGTCCACGAAGCCTGTCAAGAAATTATATGGGGAGGCGACTTAAAGACAGAAATGGCAAATGGTCATATTCTGTATTTATTCAAAATTTCATGACGAAATTTCATGACTAGAATCTGCAGGATGGAGGTTATAAGAATGACCACATGCCCTAGTGTGGGGCTTCGTAGGAAGGCTGCTATAAGTTCGAGGACATAGGCCCCACAATTAAAGAAATTGCCAAGCGACCTTTCGAGAATTTTAGATGAGTCTATTCCTATTAGGAGAAAATTTCTCTAATCTCTTGTTGTTTGGGGTAATCTTGATATGCCAAGATTTGTTATTAGCCATGTTTTTTAGTTATTGATTCTTCGTGAATGACTTTATCATATTTCCTTGGAACAATGAAATTAGCATTATTCTATCTATGGTTTGCAATGGAACATGGTTAGGATAATTGCTATTTACTCATTAATTATTATTTTTGCTACATTTGCAATACTGATATTGTCTCATGTTATATTGATGATGATTGGAAATAGAGAAACCTTTTGACTCTAAGTACGATGTAAGTTATTATTAGTATGTGCAATTGAGTGTGAAAATAATATTCTTTCATGCATCTATAAAACATTAATAAGAGCGTCTATATAATGTCAACACAAATAAATTTTGTGTCTATTCAAATGGCATCTGCTACAAAGAGTATAATTGTTGAACTTAATAAAGGAACCAAGTTGAATGGTGATAACTATCAGATATGGAGTGTCAAAATCCAATATGTACTGAAAGAGCAAGAGGCTTTTGAAACTTTGAATGAAACTATGGAACAACCTAAAGAAGGCAACACGACTCAGCGTAGGTGGAACTATGATGCTTATGTAGCTTGGAAAAGAAATGCTTATGTAGCTTGGAAAAGAAAGAATTCCTTAGCACGTATGACAATGCTAAGTGCAATGGATGATGACATTATGAAGGAATTCAAAAGTTTCCAACTTGCTAGGGACTTGTGGGAGGCTTAAAGGAATAAGTTTGGCGGTGTGTCCGTCACAAAACTTCGGTCACTCACTATTAAGTTCGACACTTACAAGAAAGTGTCCTGAACATACAATAAAGAGGCATTTAAGAGAAATGTCCAACATGATAAGTGAGTTACATGATGCTGGTCATGTACTGACTGAGGAACAAAAAATCCAACCATTATCCATTCTTTGCCTGAAAGTTGGGAGCATATGAGGATGATGCTGGTCATGTACTGACTGAGGAACAAAAAATCCAACCATTATCCATTCTTTGCCTGAAAGTTGGGAGCATATGAGGATGCACCTAACACATAATGAGATCATAAACACCTTTAATGATGCTTCACGACATTTAGAACTTGAAGGTAATCGACTTAATGCTATGCAATCAAGTGCAGTGGCATATGTGGTTGGATCTGGTCGATATGGGACTACAAGTCAGAAGCGTAAATGATTCAATCCAAAAGGTAAGGAAAAACAAGTTCAAAGGGTTAAGAGGACTAAACAAAATATAACTAAAAAGAATAAGCATTCTAAGAAGAAAAACATTGTGAGGGTCAAATGTTTCAATTGTGTCAATAAGGGCCACTATGCTAAGGATTGCACTGTGCCTAAGAAGGTACAGCCTATTTACTAATGTGTGAGTGAAATTTCTGTTGCTAGTTCTGTTTTCTAATAGAGTACCATCCTTTATGGATTGTAGATTCAGGAGCAACAGACCATGTGACGAGGGATCGAGATGCCTTTATGGATTTTCGTCGTGTACCCGCTAGGATAAGATGGATCTATGTAGGAAACAATGCGCGCATTGAAGTGAAGGGAATTGGCACATGCAAATTAGTTTTGCGAGGTGGTCATACCCTACTCCTGCATGATGTCTTGTATACTCTAGAGATTCGACGAAATTTGATTTCATTTATTGTTTTGCTTAGACTAGGGTTTAGTGGACATTTCCATAATAATTAAGTATGTTTTGGGCTGGGAACATCATTTTATGGTTCTAGTTATATTATGGATAATTTTCTTATTTTGGATATTGTTCAAAGTACGAATACCGTTGTTAGTTTTTCCCTTTTTATAAATTCAGAAAATGACAATGATGTGAATATCTCGCACGCTAGACTTTGCCATATTGGTCAACAAAGAATGGATTGTTTAGCAAAAGTAGGTCTTTTAGTTAATATTAGTAAGGTAGATTTGTCTATCTGTGAACATTGTCTAGTAGAAAAAATAGCAAGAAAACCATTCGGTAAAGGAACTAGAGCCAGTATACCATTGCAATTAGTTCATTCTAACATTTGTGGTCCAATGAATGTGAGGCACGACATGAAGCCTATTATTTCATCACTTTTATAGATGATTATACATGTTTTGGTTTTGTCTACCTGATTTCACATAAATTTGAAGCGTTACAATTCTTTAAGAATTATATCAACTTGGTTGAGAATCAATTAGACAAGAAAATCAAAGCATTGAGAACTGACTGTGGTGAGGAATATTTATCTGATCAGTTCATACAATTATATAATGAAAAAGGAATAAAACATCAGTTGAATATTCTAAGAACACGCAACAAAATAGCGTAGCGAAAAGAAGAAATCGAACGCTTCTTGAAATGATTAGATCAATGGTAGCTTAAGCAAATTTGCCTATCGCTTTTTGGGGTGATGCTTTGTTAACAACCACCTATGTGCTCAACTGTGTACCCACAAAATCAGTCACTTTCATACCATATGAGTTATGGACAGGTAGAATACCAGACTTAAGCATCCTCAAACCTTGGGGATGCGCTGCCTATTTCATGATACTTATCATAAATATGGCAAATTAGGCTCGAGATGTATAAATATGGAAATTAGGCCTGAGAGGTAAAAAGAGTATCTTCATGAGATATTCTGAACAATCAAAAGGATATGTTTTCATAGGTGAGCATGAAAATGGAGGTATAACTGAATTTGAATCATGAGATGCCACGTTCTTAGAGAATGATTTTCCTAAGTAGAATGAATTACGTTGTACTCTTTCTCTTTTTAAGACCTTAGATCAGGACTCTAATGGATCACTTCCTTCGAGTGGGAGGATATTGGTGGATAATCCGTATCTACTAACAAATTCAAATGAGAGTGATCCTGGTTCAAGTGGGAGTACAGATCCAAGTCCTACTGGAACATTAGTGGATCCTAGTTTGAGCTGGAGTCTTGTGGATCTTGATGAAAATGTTCCTCAAGAACCACAATTAAGACATAGTAATCATGGAAACATTCCTCGCCGACGTTTTGAGTTCGAAGGCATTAATGAAGTTTTCATGATTACCCCACAAGATGATGAGGAACCAAAGAGTGTCAAGAAGGCATTCTCATGTCTAACCAAGGATAAATGGATGAAAGCAATGGAAGAGGAAATGGAGTCTATGATCTCGAACAAGGTTTGGCAACTAGTAGATCTTCCCCAAGGGTGTAAAGCTATTGGGAACAAGTGGGTTCTCAAAATCAAGCATAAAGCTGATGGCAGCATCGAGAGGTATAAGGCCCGTCTCGTTGCAAAGGGGTATACCCAACAGGAAGGAATTGACTATGAAGAAACTTTTTCTCATGTCGTGAGGTTCACTTCCATAAGGTTAATTTTGGCAATTGTGGCAAACCTTGATATAGAATTACATCAAATGGATGTAAAGACTGCTTTTTCTCAGTGGGGAATTAGATGATAAAATCTATATGGTTCAAACAATAGGTTTCATCAGAGAAGGCCAAGAACACAAGGTTTGTAGATTGATGAGGTCAATCTATGTCGAATGGTTTTTCTATGATTGACGAAGATAATCGTGTTTACACAAAAAGATCAAATGGAAAATTTATCATCATGTCATTATATGTTAATGACATATTAATAGCTGGGAATGACCTATATTATCTAACTCATGTCAAAGCTTGGACGTCGTCTAACTTTGAAATGAAGGACACGGGTTAAGCTATGTATATCCTTTGAGTTAAGATTTCACGGGATTGTTCGAGGAAATTGTTGTCTCTTTTACAAGAGGCATACGTTTTGAAGGTCCTCATATGATTCAATATGTGTGACTGTAAACCAATAGATACTCATATTGCCAAAGGTGATAACCTGAGTCGAAGATTATGCCCCAAGACTCTAGAAGAACAAGATAAAATGAACCAGGTTCCTTATGCAAATGCAGTTGGAAGTTTGATGTATGCAATGATGTGTACAAGACCTGATATTTGTTTTGCCGTGGGGATGGTAAGCAGATATCAATCCAATCCAAGTCCAGCACATTGGATAGCAATTAAAAGGATATTGAGATATCTTAAAGGTATTGCGGACTACTCATCGTGTTATCAATGTGGTAATTTACAATTGAGAGGCTATACAGATGTCGATTGGGCAAAAGATACGGATGAAAGAAAATCCACTTTTGGTTTTGTTCTCTTGCTTAACAATGGAGCTATATCTTGGAGTAACAAGAAATAATCATGTATAGAATTGTCCATAATGAAAGCTGAATTCGTAGCATTTTCGGCTGCAGTACAAGCAGTCTTGTTGAAGAGATTTTTGAAACATTTGTGTGTTGGTGCTATTAGTGAAACAATTGTAATCAACTGTGAAAGTCAAGCAGCAATAGCTTGCACTAAAGATCCAAAATTTCATTGTAAGACCAAGCATATTGACATAAATTACAATTTTGTGAGAGACATGATTACACAAAAAGAGGTGAATATGAAATACATATCTTCATGTGAAATGGTGATAGATCAATTGATCAAACCTGTGCCTAGAGATTTATTCAGAGGATATACAAAATCTCAAGGACTGCATAGATGTTAAATATCTTTTTAGCTTTATGACATTGTCACCTGGTTTATTAATGATAAGACGTGTTGATTTTTTTATACATACATGAGTGTGAATGTTCTTTATACATTTACTATTTTTGATTCATTAAAAGCATGTCAGACACATACATGATTGACCTCCCACATCGGTAATCATCTTTGTTTATCTATGTGATAATTATACATTTACTAATTGTTTGAATTCAATTAAAAGCAAATGTCAGACTGTTGATTGTTTTATACATACATGAGTGTGAATATTCTTTATACATTGACTGTTTTGATTCATTAAAAGCATGTTAGATAGATACGTGATTGACCTTCTCACATGGGTAATCATCTTTGTTTATCTATGTGAATAATCAGAAGAGTTTGTGCTTAAAACAAATAAGTCAACTCATTTTTGAGAAATGAGATCTGTATAACATGATGATGTTATGATGGATTAATTATTTGTAAATATATTGAAATCTATCTTAGTCGTCAAATGTGAGTTCTTAGGTATATTGAGTAAACTAGTGAACTTAAGTTAGACATTAAGTATGTTTGAACTATCATCTGCATAGTGTTGAAAACTAAATCTATGTTTTAGTAGACATGCACTCCGTGTGGAAGGAGAGATAATAACACCATGACATGTGCGTCATACCATGTGTGCAATATGACGACCAAATGAGTTGCCAAGGTAAGTGATGTCAAATGTTGGTTATGTGAGACTCTATGAGAATAATAGTTCTTTAAACCACTACCCTTATGAATTTCGACTGATTCTTGAGTTATAATTCAGTGATTGCTACCTTAGAGTGTTGTTAAAAAATCATGATTGATGCGATTGAATGGGCATTTCTGGAAAAACGGTTGAATTATGATCAAGAGAATTCATTTGAAGGGAAGATTATTTTACAGTCACATTTGAGTTTTCGTGTTCACAGGTCGCCCAATTATGTTTATAAGTAAACATAAGTGTGAAAGTCAAATATGTTATGAGATCAATGCTAATAATAAATGTGACAAATAATTTGGGGTATTGCATACTTTTCTACTCTGAAGAGTTTTTTTTTTTTCTGAGATGCTATATATCTCTAACAAGTGTATAGCAGAGAACTCTCGAAGTATGCTGGTTGCACAGTCTATTTGCTAATTATGAATGTCCAGCTATGTGCGGGTCAAGTCTCGTCATGTGCGAGCGGGAGATGTTGGAATTAATAGACGAATATGGATATGCCAATGACTAGCCTTTTTAACCCGGATCCATTAATAATACGTGATAATAATATATGTCTAATTATTATGAGTATTTAAATAAGTTTAAATATCTTAGTCGATTATTATTTTAAAGAGTTTGTGTTTTAGTTGGATTCCTTCAACATATGGTAATCCAACTAAATTTAAAGAAAAAAGAGAACGCGTTCTCTTTTACATAGACGCAAAAGCAGAAACAAAAAGAATACACTCTAGAAAAAAAATCTGACTACTCTCTTATTGCTACAAGAGATAGTAGGGCTTTTAGACTGTGGACAACAGGAGCCTACAAGAGATAGTAGGGCTTTTAGACTGTGGACAACAGGAGCAGTTTGTTTGATCGTGATTGCTCCTATGGTCAGCAAACTTGTAACGCGAGGCTAGAGGTTGTTCATCGCTGCACTACAAAAGGTAGGTATTCGACCCACTCCCTTTACATATCATGCATGAGTATTTGATCTCTTGTTTTTCCTTACATCATTTCTTTTTTATACAATTGAAAAATGATTCAACCATAACATATAAAAATTGTACAAAACCTAACAACGAAATTTCATGAACTACTTGATGAAAGTGAAAATTAATTGAGGAAAGACAATCAAGAAGGGAAAAGAAGTGGTTTGAAGCCTAGTTGGTGGTTGGTGCACTACGTTTGCTGGAGATGAGCGGAGGTGATCGGAGATGGAGCTATGAAATCATAGCTTATCCTTCTCCTCACAATGTCATAAGAAAGAAAAGGGAAATAAGAAATTGATCATTTGCGGATTAAGAGAGAGGCTGAAGGGAGCAAGCAGTCTTAGTCCAAGGAGAGAGGGAGCAGTGGTTGAGAGATTAAGGGAGAGTTTAGGGTTCGATTATGGGAAATGGGAGTGAAAGGAGAGAGCAATTTTTTTTTAGGTTTTACTCTTTGTTTCCCAAAAATGACATCATTTTGGATGCTGGTTAATTTGATTTACCCGGTTTGATTAATGGTTAATCAAACTTTTAACCGATAACCGAAATTATAATTTTTTTAATGAGCCTATTAATTGAAAGTTTTTAACCGAATCGAATAGGGTGAACTGACCGAATTAATCGAATTGATCGATTTGGCCGAATCGAATGCTCACCCCTAATCGAACATCTCATAATAACAACAATAATAATATAGAAAATAATGAAAAGAAGATGAAAAAGGAAAAGGATGGTTTGGTTGATTTGGTCCAAAGAGCCAACTTATGGACCTCCGAATGCCATAATCTCTTTAAATTCACCTTTTTCCTATTTCTTCTTAGACATCATTCATGATAAGAGATAAAATAATCAATTAATCTATTCTCCTTCTTAGACATCATAACTTGGTAAAAGTGACTTCCAAAACATGATAAAGGAAGGCTAAAATCAATCCCTCATTTCACAATGGGTAGAGCTACATGGTTCTGATTCTCATTCAAAGGAAATGCAGGCAAAATTGATTCGAGTGATTCGAGTTGCAAAAAATATTAACCAAAACTCTCCTTTTCCAATTCTTTATTCTTTTATTGCTTTGGAAAATGTGTGATCATCCTAGAATTTCTAAAAGGGGACAAAAATGGTACTCCCTAATTATTTTTGAAATATTTATTTTATACTCTTCACTTACTGTTTATTGTTGTGAATAATATAATTGGCATGCATCTTATATTCTACATTCAAATTTTTTTCATGAATCAAGTTCTAATTAAGGTCAAATCAAAAGTTATTTCAAATATAAACCTAGTCTTGAATCCTCCTTGGTTTCATGAATTGGAGCATTTTCCATTGGCTAAATGCATAATTTCCCCTTTGAACTATCCTTAAATTGCCATTTGTGCCCCTCAACTTTACAGGGGACCACTTGTGCTCCTTGTTTTCGTACCGCCGCCCCTGAGCGAACTCGAAAACATCCCTTCTTATCTATTTATTTTTATGTTGTTTATTTTATTTTGATGTGAAAAGTAATCTTATTATGAAAAGTGGTGATAAAACATTTTATTGGATACGATGCCGATAAATCGGTAATCTTATATGAAAAGTGGTGATAAAACATTTTTATTGGATACATTGCCGATAAATCGGTTCTTATAAACAGTTTTTGAGTTGCCAACCCATTATTTCGCAATGGGACCGTTTTCAATTTTATTTTGAAAAAAAGTGACTGTGGGGTCCCGTATGTGTATGGCAAAAACCCAAGCGGAGGTTTGGGGGGGTGAATTGGGTTTTCTAATAAACTGATACCAAAATTTTTTTAGAAATTCTAAAACAAAATATAGAATTCTAAAGTGCAGCGGAAAACACAATAAGAAACTTTGTGAGAAGAGATATGGATTAAGAATCACTCAACAATGTTTCTAAATTATAAAAAAGATAGAAAGTCTGTGGCAAAGTGCAGCTATTGAAATTTGAAACAGGCTTCACGAACTTGACTTATTCAATATCAGAGCTTCTTTTATGAAAGGAAAAGTTATTGAAAATTAAACTTCCTCAGTAAAGTTTGAAAAAAAAATCATATAAAGCTATGTGAAAGACAGTTAATTAAATCAGAACCTTCTTCACAGAGCCTTAAATCAAATTCAGAACGATTTTATGATGGAAGCTATCAGATTAGAACTTTCCTCATAAAGTTTAGAAAAATTAATTAGAAACCCCAATCAGCTGAAATATACTGTGAATAAGAACAAACAGTTAGAACATGGTATATCCCACTTATTAGAATTCCAGAGTTCTAATTGTTCAGAAGAGATAAGGACTTATTACCGTTTTAGAAACATCTGAATCATTAAACAAATTTTAGTGTTTCTGAAAATTAAAACAGAGGGTGTAATAAAAGGTAATATCAAAGCAAACTTCAGAAATAAAGATGAACACAGTGATTTAGTAGTGGGTTCAGCACTAACTCGCTACATCCACTCCCCAAGGACATCATCTTGAGATCCTCAACTATGTTATACTCTTTTAAAGGGTTAAGAGACAAACGCCAACATACAAGGCACTTAGATCAACACCTAGAATCTACCTTATTGTCGCCACTAAGATTTTCCAAAAGGTTTCTAGTTAAACCTCAACCCTTTCTATTTTTGGTAGAGTACAGAAAACTCAATTCAAGACATTACTATCCCACACATGGAGAATGTCGCTTGATAACCTCTATCTTAATAGCTTCTCACCTAAGCTATTACATACAAAAGTTTAACAAATAAAGAGCCTGTCTACTATAGAATACAGATTCTAAATAGATAGAAAGAAACACTTATATAAGCATAGGAAAAACAATTTTATCAGATTAGAATATCGATTAGAACACAAAATTGTTTTTCAAAAGCAATTGTAAAAAAAAAATTCTTTTCATTTCAAATATTGAAAACGTTAAGTGTAGAGATGAAAAGAAAATGGGGGTAGTGAGTAAGTTTTGAGAGATAAAGATTCGTTCGATTTGTTTCAAATGAGAGAATGCTCTTAAAACGAAAACTCTTAACTTCACCAAAATAGCTCAAGACGTGAAAATCTTCTAATTTAATAGAGAAGCATCGTGTCCCTTGCTTTTGGAAAGTGGAATTTCATTTGAAACTCAGAATATCTTCTTTTTCTTATCTTAGAAATTGAAAATCTTTGTTAACCAAAAAATTTATTGTTATCCTTTTTTGGTAAGAAGAATAAAACACGATTTTTGCTTTCCCTTTGAAACAACAGAATTTTTCGGTAGCATTATTTGGAAAATGATTTTTACGGAGGATGCTCTTACTAAAAACGAAAAAGATTCTCACTTCGTTTTTAAGGTAAGAAAATAAATTTAAAATACTTTAAGATTTTTTTTTTTCAAAAGATATTTCCGAAAAGTGATGATTTTAAATTTCCATAAACTTTAGAGAAGTAATCTCTTTAAATTTTAGGAAATTAAAACCATTTCGATTTAAAAGAAATATTTCGAAAATAAATTATTTGAAGAAAATCTAATTTTCTGAAAATATTTTTGAGAGAAAAATATAATTTTTGTGGCTTCATATAATGGATTTTCTCTCTATCCTATAAAGTATCCTAAATACCTAGGCTACTAGGATCTTCGAATATCTTTCACAACTCAATGTAGGACTTGCCTTGTACGATTTCTTTCATAGTAATTCTACATAAAAATAAATAGGCACTGTTGAGCGTAATTTTATGCTCCACCTGACCCGATGATGATATTGAGGACAAGGGATAAGGTATCACGAATAGACCAGAAGGTGTTTGAAACCAAAAATTGAACCAAACCGCCCAAAGGGAGAGTCTGACCCACGTTAGGGCTGCGTCACGCAGCTATTACCTGTGTGACGGCACTCTTAGTTGCGTCACGCAGCTCTAACGGGGCTGACACCTCTGGTGCGCGCCCGTGCAATGACCTGCACTGTTTGTATGGATACGCGGCAACTGTACGAAAAGTAAGTCATGTCACGCAGCTTACAGGTGTGTCACGCAACTACTACCTACGTGACGCGACTATGCTCTATTGCCCTAGCCATATAAATACAACATTTTACACCAAAAACGGGACTTTTGACACTTTGCTCTCATTTCCTCTAAGAAATAAAAAATCCAAAAAGCTAAAAAAATTAAAGTTTTTCGACTGAAAAACGGCTAGGTTTTTCTTCCCCAGAACTCAAGTGAGTAAACTTTGAGGAAAAGTTCAAAACAATTAACCATTTAGCTCTTGAATCAAAAAATATAAAAAAAGATAAGGAAAGAAAAAGAGGAAAAAAAGAGAGCGAAAAACACTTGTTCTGTGAAAGTTCGAAACCAACTTCTGGAATCGTGAAACAACATCTCTAAATCAATTCTCAGTGTATGCAATCCTCAAAATCTGAGGTAGGTAACGATTCTAACTTTTTCTTTTTCATTTCGGTTAGCACTTTATCTTTTAGAAGTCTCAATTTTCATTTATTTAATTGTTTGCCATTGATAAAAACACAGTTTGCCTATTGTTGAACCTTTCTGGGTTTTGTTCTAATTATTTTTAGACAAAAAAAGAAACGTTAAAAAAAGAGTAGTTTGAAGGTAGTTGGCGCGGACCAGCAAGCAAGTCGCGTCACCAGCCTACTACCTGCGTGACGCGGCCTTTTCATATCCAAAAGCCTCGTTTGATTTTGGATGGACCACCTTGCGTGACGCAGTTGTTGTAGATACTCAGTAATGTATTTCTATTTTCATATTTGTATTTAACGTGCATATTTGAAAAAATTAATCATAAACCTGAGGATGTGAAATTAATCACAAACAGTTCCGTCACGTAGGTATGAGGTTCCGTCACGTGACTTGGTTCTTCATAGAACACCCGCGTGTCGCCAACTGTTCTAAGTTCCAGCAAAGCAATATTAGAGTTCCGTCACACGACTGTTGTCATAGAAACAACCGCGTGACGGCAACTGTTAACAAGTTCCAGAATAAAAGACAAGAGGCTGCGGCCACGCGACTGTTCTTCACAGAACAGCTGCGTGGACGCGACTGTTCTCCCAAAGGTTTCAATTTATTTTTGTTATTTTCTGTCTAATCTTTATTTCATTAAGTAATAGAATTTTAATCTCAATCCGAAAATGATCAATATGCGGAAAATTGAGTCTTAATCAAAACCAAATCCAATTATTATTGGTGATTATGAGATTTTCCGTTGTTTAGGATATTCTTATCGTATCATTATTGGTGATTATATTAAAACTCGGTTTTGTGGGCCCGCCTTTAACCATAGGCAGGAGCGGGTTTCGTTTATTATTATTTGATATGTATGGTGGATGAATGATGGATGGTGTTGTGCTTAATTTATGAAAGGATGCATATGGGATTGAACTTATTTGGACGATTTAAAATAATTTTCTTACATTAGGAAACTCGGTTCGATTCGTTTGGGTTGGGTTTAAATAATTGGCTTTTCTAAAATAAAATCAATTAGAAATTGTAGGTTAAAAGGAGGCCGATTTTTCGGGCGTTGGCTTTCAATGGGCGACGTACCTAATTCCGCTTACCTACGAATCGTTACTTGGTACGCCTTGACCCAGTTTCTTTTTAAATAATTCGACCTTAAATAAAATGGGTTAAAAGAGTCACTTTTAAAATAAAAAATTGGAAACGGGTTCCCATTGCCGAAATAATGGGTGGGTGACTAAAATGATTTTATAAGGACTGATTTATCGGCATCGTATAGCCAAAAAAGGTTTTTATCACCTTCCTTTTCCAAAACAAAAATAATATACACAAAAATAGTGAGATTTTCGCCATTTTTCGGGGAAAAACAGATTGGCGGGACTTCTGCTGGGGATGTTGCCACCCAACTAATCCGCCGGTTGTTTTTATAAGCAATATAGTTGGTTTGCAATTAGGAGATTAACATCTAAAAAGCCTACTTTGTCTAAATAAATTGGTTAGAAAAAAAGCCGATGGAAAATTATTAATCGTCCGTATGTGTTTTAATTGCTTTCTTTTTCCTTCATAGGATTTTCTGCATTCATTTCGCATTTCTCTCTTTCTTCACCCTCAATTCTAACCCATACTACCCTTCGGTAACTAGTGTTAAGTTTGACGGTGGATCTAGCCGTAAAACCTCGCGTTTTTAGTTGCATCCATCGAGAATTAACATTACTACCAACCGCAAGCCTAGCTACCTTTAAAGGTGCACTGCCGTTCCAAAAGGAGTAGGCCCAAACAAAAGCCCGAATCCTGTTTACGGAACCCAGGACTTTGTTACCCAATAAGACTAAAAGCCGTGGCATATAGTTAAAAGCCTTAGTTACTTCCTCTTAAGGTTGCACCCGATTCTGTTTCTGTTGTATATACCCGCATTCATTTTCCGGAGAAGTTAATATTCGTTTAATCTCAAAAACCCCCTGTTGGTTTGTCGATGATTATTACCAAATTCCTAGGAAACAGATGTCGAAATTTTGTTACAACAGGAATTCGGTGTGGGAGAAATAACAGGTTCGGAAGGCATGCATTTTCTCAACTCCGTTTCCCCTATCTGATATAAACTGTACATATGTTGTGACATTTCATGCACCATGTAACGTTTTTCGTTTTCAGCCAATGGCATTAATAAGATGCTAATGTTCGGCATGGGCGTTTTGGACCTTGATTTTGAGACTGATTCAATTCATTTCGAATATAACTATGCAATCACTTTATTGTTGAATCGATTACCTGAAAGAAAAGGGAGGTATAAGGGGGTTGCATTCCTTCGCAATTTTTACATTTTTCGGCATTATCTGAAAAGTAAGTGAGAGATTAGAAAATTTGTAACAGAATCAAATAAAAATCCTGCTTGGGACATATGTTCAAGGCAAAAAGTAAGGATGTAAAAAATAATACGCAATAACCCAAAATAATAAAATTCCACTCGAAAATTCTTGGTTCATTCCGAGGCAAAGTTAGGGGATTTGAGAGAAATAGTCGATTGTAAATCCAAAAGGGACGGTCGACGACAGATCTGCCCCGAAATGCTTTAAAATGCAAAAAAGTTATTGTCATATTTTCATACCGAGATTTTTGGGTCCACGGTCCGGTTGAAAATCGAGATCTGTATTCCATTGCTGGCTTTAGTACATTTAGAAAATGCATTTCTCATCCTATGTGCTTTCATTTTCGCATTTGCATACATGCAGGACCCTCTTTAACTCAGAAATTTTTTGCCAGAATTTGACCGTTCCCGGGAAACTGCTTTGAGAGTTTGCACCGGACATCCTGATCAGCGTTTCTTATCAGAAACATCCCCAATCCCCAAGTTCATCTCGGTCAGTTTCAGTAAACTTTCAAGTGCATGAGATTTTTGAAACTTTGATTCAGATTTAGTAGAAATGGCTGATGATAATAGGAGGAGAGCCGGATTTTCGGCTAAGCTTCAGATAAGGACCATTAGCTTCAGATTGTGGCCGCTTGCTCTCGCTCAAGACAGGGGCCCCAAAACTCCAAAATACTCCCCCTTCTAGCAAGCCAAAACCTGGGTGGTTGGAAGAGGAGGGCAAAACTTCTAGATCCTGTGTCGGATAATCAGACTTCCCATGGGGAATGCTACCCCCTGTCGAGAATGATGTGCTCAAAAACAAAACTTGCCGAGCTGAAAGGAAAAAATTTGACAAAATGGCTGCTAGTAAAAGAAAAAGACCCAGGGTTCACAACTTCACATAACTGAGTTAGTGTTTTTGCCACCGAGCAGTTCTGCCCTCGTTTAAGACTTGTCAAGCATTTACTATATTTGAAGGAAGATAATTGAGGCCTCGTTCTCACCTTCGGAAATTTCTCCGAGTCGCTTAGATGGAACCGGTTACAACGAGGGAGTATGTTTTGCAGAGGCATTCCCGCAACAAAACAACTGCATAAAGGACGATCGGAGGTGTATTGATGGTCTAGATGAGGAGGTTCAGATAGAATTGGATTAAGGCCTGAGGGGACCGCTTTCCTTAGCCACTTTCAAAGGGACCGACGAGGAAGGTGATGAGGTTCGGTTTTGCCGCGACCTTGGGGAAAGTTTTAAGGGGGACAGGGAAAAAGACAGAGTGTTTTTCCGACTTTAACTATAGGAGGATGGAGAAAACTTAGGTTTTGGGTATTAGGGGAAGTTTTTTCAAGGGAAAACCCCCCCCAAAGAAAATTTCCCTCTTTCTTTTTTTTTTCCCA